>JAATLQ010018283.1:16633-35669 GCA_013421005.1 Heliconius erato x Heliconius himera | reverse complement strand
TTAAAACAACTTCTCTCTCCCATGAAATATAATACGACGGAAAACAAGACTGTGTAACTTTGAAGCCTCTTCAATTAATTGAATTTGCTAAGATGTCTTGATACTTTCATTAACACGTAGTATAACAAAAGTCTGATTTTTCATAAAGTGGAATTAAACTAAAGTTTTATATCTTTTCTCTTCACTTTTTAATAATCTTGAAATGTATGTATGTGTACTGCCTGGAAGAGAATTTTACGTTGCTTATACTTATATATGTATTTATAAAAAAATGGTGTTCTTATATTTTATAGCCATATTGATTTGCCACAAACTTTTATCATCTTTTTATGCATGTTGTCACACTTATGATGTATACAAAAAGGAAAACAATGAGGTTATTAGCCAATCCTAGGAAAAAATCTCTTCTTTGTTTGTCGATTTTTCTATCTTAAAAAGTGTCATATATTTTGACGTGGATACGTCTATAAATTTGCTACCATACGGGGGAATTAAAAAAAACGAAGTATCAAACTCGAAACTATCCTTTACATTCAAAATAAAATTATACCACTGGATGGCTAAAAAATCTAAGAATTTATTACAATAAACGAGAATAGTGACGCATCGCATGTGGTGGAGTGGAGGAAGTGATGCCATTTTGAAGTTTTAAATGAAACTATTTTAACCGGATTAATCGCGTATATTTGGTATTATACATTTTTGGAAACCCGACGTTTCGAACACTTTGCAGTAGTCCGTGGTCACGGGTAGACTGAGGTGGCATTCGTCTGTCAGTTGACATAATTATTATATCAAACTACCGCCAACAATTTCTTAACTTCCTCGCGTACTGCCCTGAATTCCTGCAAAATGAGCTAATTGTATCTTGCCCTCTGGTATGGTGGGTTTGAGACTACAAAGATTTTATGGGTGGGTCCCAGGTGTTAGAAAGCTTCCAGCCGTCCTTTCTATTGAAATTACAATGTTTTTGTATTTCAATAGCCTCGCGGATCATTCTAGGAATATATCTTTTTTCCTTAGCGAGGATTAGGGGTTTATCAAACCTTATTTAATTTCTAGGTATATCCACAGTGTGCTCACACACAGCTGACTTTGATACATGCCCATTCTTAATATCAGAGATATGTTCCTTCACCCTAACACCGATGCTTCTCTTTGTTTCACCGATATATGATAAGCCACAGTCACAATCTAGTTTGTATACACCTGCATACTGTAAAGGAATGTTACTTTTTACTGGTCTCAAGAATTGGCTCACTTTCTTGTTAGGCTTGAATATGGTTTGTATGGAAGCTCTTCTTAAGATATTGCCAATCCTGTCTGTATCTCCCTTCACAAATGGTAGAAGTGCCGGCTCTCTCTACTGTGGGTGGCTTGTTGGTATTCTGACAACGCTGGCAGGGAACTGGCAGCTTGTTCTGATGAAAAATTTAATATACATTTTAGTTTAATAACATCACGTGATTTCGTCAGACATACGGATAGATGGACAGACGACAACAATATGATCCTCTAAGTGTTCATTTTTTATTTTTTCTATATAATAAATATATTAATTTCAAATCTGTTATCCTTATATGAAAATTTATTATGTATTCTCATACAATCATTTCGGTATAAACGCTGCTAAATATGTTTATAAAATAAAAACGAAGAGATGATGTTTTATTTTCTGTAATTATTAAAATCTATAATATATATTTTAAAATTTCAACGTAACAATATTCATGAATAGATTAGGTGGTTATAAATAATTAAGGATTTATACTTATTTAGAAAACGTATTAAAATTTAAACGTAGCGGGACTCGAACCCGCGCCTCCATGAAACCGACCAGGAGTAGCGAGTTCGAGTCGCCCTATGTTCAAATTTTTATACGTTTTCTAAATAAATATTTTTCTTTCCTAAGTGTGGAATAATACATTAAAAAATGTTTAAATATTAAGGATTATTTTATGGTAAGTCACAGCGCAGAGGAGTGTTATAGTAACACATGCGTGTAACTGTGAACTCGACAAGTTGTGTTTAGATTTCTAAATAAGGAAATGAAATATTTAATACTTTCTTTTCTTCCCTCTGGTGTCGGTATAAGTTCCGCGACTCAAATCAAAAATCAAATTCAAAGATTATGTTAATTTCACATAAAACTGCAATGAAAAAATTTTTTATAAAACCAACCTTGGACAACCAACCAGTCGTGGCGCAGGAGCACATAGCGTGCCTGTAAATCGACTGGTTGTGGGTTCGTTCCCTACTCGAGGAGATGAAATATTTATTTACATTTATATTTTAATTTCTTCGCTCTGGTGTCGAGGGGAGTTGAGTTCTGACACTCAACACGCACATGCCTCCAGAAATTGGCGGAAAGTGGGGCAACGAAGTGTATTAACACTAAGTTACCTTTGCCTATCCTGCAGTGTGCGAGGATAGTGTAAGCCTAAAAAAAACCTTGGATATTAGTGAGGTCAGCTAGAATTGATGAAAGGAATGGGCCGTGTGTTTCCATAAAACGTTTATGTTCATTGAAACGCACAGATCCTGGATATCCGACGAGAATTTTAGTATAAAATGCGTAGAACAGATTTACACGTTTTAGTCATTTTGGATAAACGAAAAAATGTATAAAAATACACAGTACTTTGTAGGTTTTCATATAAACCAACTCAATTGTAAAATTAAAATATTTATTTATACAAAACTGAATGAAATACTAAAATAATTTTTATTGCAAAGAACAGAAAAAATATAAAACAACTACAATTGATGCTTGTAGAAACGTATTTAAACTTTTGACAAAATTTTTAGCGATTCGATTACAAAACTAATTCTTCATAACTGGGCATACAAAAAATACCTCAATGTGTATTTTTCAGCTTAATGCTGTATATAGAAAAGTAGGCAGATGGAATCTGGTAGCCTAATATTAAGGCAACACAAGACTAAAATTGAAGTATTGGTTTGTAATTTGAAAGTGCTTATAGTTATTTCCACGGTACTAAAACAGAAAGAATAATCTCTAGATCGACTGAACTGATATTTATGTTTATGGATCTTTCACTGACCTGTAGAGGAGCTACATGTAGGCTACTTTTTATCTATGAATTCCCATGGGATAGAAGTTTAAGTGGAAAACGCGAAAGTCACTAGTATTTTCTATTAACTACGAGCGAGCAAAATAAAAAAATATATATTATAAAATAAACAAACAATTTTCTCTAACTAAAAGTAGAGAATATGAATGGGCAACGTCTCTTACTAAATATGTGCCTTATTCATAATTGTAATTACAAAATATAAAAAATATTGTAAAAAACTTTTATAAAATTTTAATGTGGACGTGGTGGATTGATCAAGTTGGTAATCGCCAAAGTTATAACCGAGTGCACAAGGATAATTTTAAGCTGAAAGAGATATCGTACGTCGAGCTATACTGCACCCCTTAATAACATCAAGTTCATATTTTACGAAATGGTACTAGCAAGATTGATACGCATATGAAAAAATAAGAAGACAACAATTCATTAAAAAGTACGATATTTATAACAAAAAAATATAGGGGCCAGTCGTGGCCTTGTGCCACGCACAAGCGTGCTATGTAAGTGCAACTAGCTATGTTGTGTACTTGTGAAATTAAATATTTAATATTTTCATTTCCTCGCTCTTCTAACGAATACTAGGTTCCCAGGTTCCCTCTGCTTACCCTGCTATTTGCAGGATGTACCTTCAAATAAAAATATGTAGTTTTTTTATATTTTTGAGGCCAGTCGTGGCGCAGCGGCACAAGGTGTGACTGTAAAACCGACTAGTTGTTGGTTCGATCCCCACTCGAGGAGATGAAATATTTACTTAAATTTATATATCCATTTCTTCGCTCTGGTGTCGAGGACATGCGCGGCATTGAGTTCTGCCACTCAACACGCAATGCCTCCAGAATTCGGCAGAAAGTGGGGAACAGAGTGCCTTAACACTAGGTTCCCTCTGCCTACCTGGAGTGTGCGGGATACAGCGCGAAACTGATTTATTTTTTATATTCATAAGATATTTTCATAACACATTAAATAAGTATGGTCAATGTAACTGTACTTGCTTAAAATGTAGGCAGTATTAACTTCTGACTTGAAATAAAGCTACACGCTTTCCCTTGTATTTCAATGAAACATTGTCTATTTTGAATTTAAAATGTGAAGCGAATGTAAAGTTTGTTCGAGTATATGGTCTGTTTATTTTATAGTATCGAGATCAAAAATATACGAAGAAAGAAAGACAGCAATAAAGAGGCTTTTATATGGCTTTTTAAATTGTAAAGTATAGGATCACATTATTCTTATAATAACACAAGAATTTTCAAGACAGCTTCACGCCGTATCTTGTATATAGTAGGTTGGTAAAGAGAATCCAGTTTTGCGACACTCCGTTTCCTAAGCATCGCTCAATTTTCAAAACATTGCAAAACAAATTTTTAGACTAAAAATGTTATCTTACGTAACTGAAGCCAAGTTTCAAGGAAATAAGCTCTTTGCAATTCGGCCTATTCATTTGGAGTTATTCGTAATTTGTCAGTCAGCTTTGTCGAAGTTCCAACCTTTGTGCATTCAATTATGTAGCAATAACTTCACTTTTAACGTATATTTTATTTTCAACTTCACGCAGTATGTTGCATAAAGCAGGACAGGCAGAGGAAACCTAGTGTTAAGATACTCCATTCCACACTTTTCATAATTTTTTTCGAATCATTTAGTGTTAGGTGGCGGAAGTCTAGACTTTTGCCTTGGTACCAGAGCGAAGAAATTAAAATATTAATAGATAATAATTAATTTCCCCGAGTGGGGATCGCACCCACAACGGTCGCGTTACAGTTACACCCTTGCGCTCTAGCGCCACAATTCTATTTTAATTTCAGTTGAAGAAAAACCTTCTTATAAGATGTAACATTAACAGTTACATTGTAGAAATTATTATTATTTTCACATCCACCAAGTTTATGTTGGCTGAACAACCATAGCTCCGCCGAGATAATGCACACAATATATCGTATAAGCTTTTATTTCGCTCAGAGACTTTTAATAGCCGCAAGGCAGTTGTAAGAGTGAGGAAAACTTCACTTCGAATACGACATCTATAATCTCTATATATAATAAAACAGTAAAAATATTTTGTCTGTACATTTAGTAATCTTGACTGAAATGGATATTATACCATATATCTATCTCTTATATAAATAAAATCTTAATCTTATATAAAATAAAATAACTATATTTAAACTCACGAGCGAAAGTTATTCCATCTTCAAAGAAAGTTTATGAAGATGTGCTTTGGCTTTTGTATGATGTAATTTGAATGTACGAGTATAATTTTCGAAACGCTCTATTTAT
Organism: Heliconius erato x Heliconius himera; assembly: GCA_013421005.1. Lineage (NCBI taxonomy): Eukaryota > Metazoa > Arthropoda > Insecta > Lepidoptera > Nymphalidae > Heliconius > Heliconius erato x Heliconius himera. The sequence goes on along the minus strand of JAATLQ010018283.1, from coordinate 30,294 downwards.
TGTAATGCTTGTACTTTCTGAAAATAATACATTACCATAATTATATTAATAATTATATAATCAATATTGATTGTCTTATGGCAAATGCAACATAATAAAAGAATTATAAGAAATATGCGGGCGAAGCCGCGAGTTGGCCGCTAGTGTTCAATAAAGATTAACTATTATGTTTAATATGTTTTTTTTTTTAATATTTTAACTAACTGCTGATTGATACAACTCTAGCCGATACACAATATTTCAATATGATTAAATGTTATTTGATCTTAACGGTGTAAAATATATTCATTTCAAATAAGCGAAATCTTTTACAGTACAGTAATATAAAACGTAATCTTAATTTGGCGGAAAATGGGGATCGGAAAAGTGTGAAGTGTGAATTCTTAACACTAAGTTCCCAGGTTCCCTCTGCTCACCCTTCTATGTGCGGAATACAGTGTGAAGCTAAAAAATATATAAAATATACGACAACAAGTCTATCATTCTTAATCGAATTATTATTAATAATTAAGAATTAATATATTAACATAGAAAGTATAACATTATTAGAATATTCAAAATTAACAAATGAGGCCAATCACAAGTGGCAAATCGTGGCGCAAGGACACAAGGGTGATTGTAGTGGGTTCGATCCCCACGTGTGTGAATCAAATATTATTTATTAATATTTTCATTTTTTTGCTCTATCACGAAAGCAAAAGCCCGGCGTTGAGTTCCACTTGTTCCACAGACAACACATATTGCCTCAAAAAATTCGGCGGAAAGTGAGGAACAGAGTGTCTTAACACTATTTTCTCTTTGCCTACTTTACTATATGCAGGATACAGCTTGAAGCTGATAATAATAATAAAATAACACAACTCATTACATTTCTTATTGACTACAATAAACAAAATGTAAGTAATCTTGTGGAATAAAAACCAGTACTTCATTTGTAGCTTATTTTCTTTTTCACTTCTTGTAACAGTTTGATTAACTAACATAGCGACTCGTCGCTGATACTTGTATTTTATTTTTCTTGCAGATTGTTCAAGATGCCTGGTTAATGTTTCTTGTAAACTTTCAATTTATTTTGTCGATGTACGAATTAATCTCTTTAAGTTTCTCTTGCTTGGAACTGTAAATTGCCTATTTTTTTTTGTATTTTTTAAGCTAAAGACGAAAGTAAAATAAATTTGCAACTAAACTAAATTGAGTTTGATATGTGAAATGTTTTTCAATATGTTTTTAGTGTTTTGAGTAATAACTTTGTATAAAAAAATGAAACTACTTAATTTAAACAGATACGAATAATTTAAAAGTTTGCTAATTTTAAAATTAAATACACAAACCATTTACATAAAAAACACTACACGCTAAAAGTCTAAAAAAAGAATAAATAAATATAGTTATATTTAGAAGAACAATAAACCCCATTTCTTTTAACGTCAACCCCTTATCAACACTCAATTATTATTATGAGTGATATTTTTATAGATAGGATGATCTTACTATACATAATTTAAGAATAAAATAATAGAAACAAAACAAGGCTACTGTAGTGCAGAGCCACAAACTTACGACTTTTGTTGATTCGATTCCCACTCAGAGGAATGAAATATTTAATATTTTTATTCCCACGCGCTGGTAACGGGGCAAAGCGCGGCGTTGATTTCCGTCACTCAACACACAATGCCATAAGAATTTGGCGGAAAATGGGGAACGAAAGTGTCTTAAAACTTTAGTCCCAGGTTCTACCTGCCTACCCCGCTACGTCCGGGATACGGCATGGAGCTAAAAAAATGACACAATAAAAAAGTATTTTGTTCTGATTTAGTGAAGGCAGACAGAACCTATCATCAAGAAATTAGGTAGAAATATTGAAATTATTATTTTTTTCTTCTCCCAGTCCACCAACCTACTAAGGTAGGCTAAATCCAGTCCATCTATCTACACTATGAGTGTCAATCATATACGTAACAGGAGAGTTTTCTTTTTGTATATAGGATATAGGTTACTATGAATAATTAATAAGTAGATGTTAATTCAGAAAATGGTAAAGTACTGTACACCTTTATAAATATTAAATCAACTTCAAGTTGTATCCTGCACACAACATGGTAGGTAAGGGGAACCTAGTGTTAAAACACTCCGTTCCCCACTTTCTGCCAAATTCTGGAGGCAGTGCGTGTTGAGTGGCGGAACTCAACGCCGCGCTTTTCCTCGACACCAGAGTGAAGAAATGAACATATAAATGTAAGTAAATATTTCATCTCCTTGAGTGCGGATCGAACTCACAACCAGTCGATTTTGCAGTCACACTTTGTGCTTCTGCGCCACGACTGGCGTCTTTTTTATAAATATTATTTAATAAATAATGCTTTGGCTCGTGATGTGTCTAATTTTTAGAACCCGTTTTCGTTCTGATTGTGAGTAATCCAAAATTTTTAAATGTTAAATGTTTTAAAAAATATTAAAGAAATCAAATCAGCTACACGCAGTATCCCGTGTATAGCAGGGTAGGCAGATGGAACCTAGTGTTAAGTCACACATACTCAGTTCTCTTTCTGCCGAGTTTTCGAGGCATTACGTGTTGAGTGGAGGGACTCACTTAACTATGCCGTCCGATACTACTACAGCTTCAACGCATTTTAATCCACATTAATTCAACTTTAACTAAGAATTTCAGAACAATAAGGACAAAATAACTCCACGTGTATAATATATCTAGCAATAAATTAAGTAGAAAATTTGTTAGATGAATACCCTGATGGAATTCCGATAAGGCAAACTGGGCCCATTGTCACACGCAACTGCCTCCTTAGGACCAGGACAAAATACCGGCGTAACATAATTTTCGCACAATTTAAATATGGCCACATTAAATCAAGTAAATGATAAAATATCACTTTAAACGTATCTTAGATGGTTTATCTTGGATTATATATTTGCATATACATTTGTACATGAGAAAATTATTTAATTTCGTAAATTCTTCAGTTTTATTCCTAACATAATAAATACATAAATAAAAATAACCCATTCCTTACATAAATACTGTCTAATTATGGCAGAAAAATAAATAATGTAAAATGTAAATATATTTGGAGTGGGATTTTGTCTAGAGATTTTACATTTAAAAAGGCAGCACGAAAAGAAATAATTCATATTATAGGACATTTTTAGTTGTCTTGCATTGAAATCTAAATTATTATCAAAGTATAATTTATTTAATTATTGAACGGATACTTACTTTATCTCATAAAATAGGTCACGTATACGCAACATTTAAATTTTAATACACTATCATACCGTTCAAGTACGTACGAACATTTCGCCAAGCAAAATTAAATTTTATTTTTATATTTGTATGTTTTAAATATTGTTCTTAATAAATATGCATTCGGATATTTATATGTTTATTGGAAGTTTAAGGTTTATTGGTGTGTAGTGGTTTATATGAACTAAGTTCTTCTCAACATGCCGAAAATGGGTGGAATGTGGAGAATGGAATGTTTAAGCACTGGGTTCTCACGGCCTATTTTATTATAGTAATATTAAAGAAAGATAATACTCAACTAAGAGGCCAGTCGCGCCAGGGCCACAAAGTGTGAATGTACTCGACTAATTTTGGATTCGAACCCCTTTCGAGAGAATGAAATATTTATTAAAATTTATACTTTCATTTTCTGGTGTCGAGGCAAAGCACGGCGTTGAGTTTAGGAATTCGGCAGAAATTGGGGAACGGAGTATCTTAACATTAGGTTCCCTCTGGCTACATTGCGGTGTGCGTGATTACAGTGTGAAGCTGATTTATATCTACTAAACTAAAACAAAGTTCAACTGAACCATTGGTTCAGTTGAACTTTGAATAAATAATATTGTTATTTAATTCATAAGTTAACCTCGTCAAAATATTTGCCTTTGCAGCTTTAAGTGAAGTTTACATATCTGCTGATCCCTATGGAATCTCAAGTTGCGCTATGAGAGCTTTGACATATACATAGCTTATTAGTTAAAATATTTTTTCAGTACATAATAAATAAGTTTGATGTCCAATCTTTATAAAATCTTTGCAAAGATAATACTCAAACGAATAGAAACAAAACTCGACGAACAACAGCCAATAGAACAGGCAGGTTTTAGAAGGGACTACTCAGTGCTTGATTATATCCAAGTTGTTAGGCAAATCATCGAGAAATATGCGGAATATCAACTCAAACTCAAACATTTGGGAGGCCTTGAAAGATCAAGGAATTGACCAACAATATATAAGACTGATCAGAAATGTATACAAAAATAGTTCAGCGTGTATTTTACTAGAAAAGAAAGGAGACGCGTTTCAGATACAAAAAGGAGTAAGACAAGGAGATCCTCTCTCTCCAAAGCTTTTCTCAGCTGTTTTGGAAATGATCTTTAGGAGACTTGAGTGGGACAATCTAGGCTTAAACATAGATGGTCGAAACCTAACACACTTAAGATTTGCCAATGACATTGTGTTATTCGCGAAAACACCAGAAGACCTAAGCAGAATGTTAAATGATCTAGCATCCGAAAGTGAGAAAGTAGGACTAAAATTGAATTCTGAAAAAACAAAAGCAATGACTAATGGATACAAAAGCAGCATAAACGTAGGAGGGTCACGAATTAGTTATGTTGAGGAATATATATACCTTGGACAGCTGATATCACCCACCGAAAGCATAAATAAAGAAATCGGAAGAAGGATAGCAAACAGTTGGAGAAGATACTGGTGCTTAAAAGAAATAATGAAAGATAAAAACTTTCATATAACAACAAAAAGCAAATTATTCAATGTATGCATCTTGCCAATATTAACTTATGGAAGCCAAACGTGGGCTATAACAAGAAACGTAATCTACAAAATTGCCAATTGCCAACGAGCAATGGAAAGAAGCATGCTTGGAGTGAAGAGGAAGGACAGAATAAGGAGCATAAACAATAGGAGTAAGACCAAGGTACAAGACGTAATCCTAAAAATAAAAAGATTAAAATGGAAGTGGTCGGGACATATGATCAGAGGAAATGAAAAATGGGCTAAAATAGTAACACAATGGTATCCAAGAGGAGGTAAAAGGAAAAGAGGTAAACAACATAAAAGATGGCACGATTATATTAGGCAGGTTGCAGGCATAACATGGAGCAGAGTAGCTAAAGATAGGCTAGAATGGAATAGATTGGAGGAGGCCTTTGCCAACTGGCAAACGGACATACAGAAAATAAAAAAACATCAAATATACGAATAGTTCTAATTAAGATTTTGTTGTATTTGTATTTACATGTTTAGGTGTAGTAGTATAACGAGAAATTAATTGTATATTCTGTTATATCCGAATAAAAGAAGAGAATAATATCCAAAAAAATATTTTTTGTGCCCATACCCGCTAATGGGAAAAAATCGTCTAGTCTAAACATTATTACCTAATTAGTACCTAATATTTTTTAAAAAATCAGCTTCACGCTTTATCCCGCACACAGCAGGGTAGGCAGGAGAAGAGTGTTAAGATACTCCGTTCCGCACTTTCCGCTGACTTCTTAATTTTTTTTAAGCCATTCCTAATTATAAGACGGCGGAACCCACTCTATATTATATTTTATTATTTCTACAATTTGAACACATAATCACCTCAAACTATGTGACATCACCAACATTAAGTAACCTCCACTTTATATCTATTCATAATGTTTTTTACAAGTAGACTGCTTTCCGAGCCGATGGTAGCTTCCTGTAAGACTGATACTACAGAAATATAGTAACTTAATTCAAAAGCGCTTGTAATGGCCTAATTGAATTAAGAATATTTCGATATTGTTTTATAATAAATCAGCTTCACGCTGTATCCCGCACACAGCAGGGTAGGCAGAGGGAATCTATTGTTAAGACACTCCTTCCCCATTTTCTGCCAAATTCTGGAGGCAATGCGTGTTGAGTGGCAGAACTCAACGCCGCGCTTTTCCTCGATACAAGAGCGAAGAAATGGAAATATAAATTTATATAAATATTTCATCTCCTCGAGTGGGGATCGAACCTACAGCCAGTCGGTTTTATAGTCACACTTTGTGCCACTGCGCGACGACTGGCCTCATAGCATGCATGGCATGATTTATAATATATGTATGATATTACCTAATATGCTATGCTATACACATTTCTAGCGAATGTAGGTTTCTAAGATGATCTCGGCTCCCGTTATGTTTAAGTACGTAAGGAAAGGGGGAAGTTTACTTTGATTTCAATTCGTTGCGCTGCGCTAAGCTTAAGCTTAGATTTAGTAAATGCTGTAATTACGACGTTAGAGCACAGCAAGTGTTGGCAATGTGAGAATTTTTCTACGTACATTTGTAAAAATATTATTTTATTTAAGTTTATTTATTTTATTTTATTAACGCAACATAATGTTTTTATTTTATTTTCTATCTCAAAATATATATATATTTTTTAGCTACACGCTGTATCCCACATGTGGCAGGGTAGGCAGAGGGAGCTTACTGTTAACTGACACTCCCACTTTCTGCCAAATTCTGTAGGCTTTGCGTGTTGAGTTGGATCTCAACGCCGCGATTTGTCTCGACTTCATAGCGAAGAAATGAAAATATTAAATATATCATTTCCTCGAGTAGAAATTGAGCCCACAATCTTTTGCGATTAGAGTCACACCTAATGCCTCTGAGCCACAGATGTTTTTTTTCTATTTATTTTAAAATTTGTATTCATAGCTTTTCTTAGAGGTTACTAAAGATACAAAAAAACAACTATAGCGTCATATAGATAGATACATGTTATTATTTTATACTTTAATTTCTTTTTTCATACAAATATAGAAACTAAATGCATATTCGGTACTCAATTATTTCACCATTTCACGTTTTATTCTGCATAGTTTAAAATGTGAAGCTGAAATATAGTACGTTTGAAAAGAGAAAGGAAAAGATCTGTTGTAAAGACAATCAGCTTTCCGCTTCAATTGGAGAATTTGAATTTAAGTCACCACCAATATTAATATTTAGAAATATAAAAAATTAATAAAAGAAAATGTTTGTTCCATTTGCAAGGTGTGTTCTGACGGTAATACTATTTTGTGATTTACGGCTATTTATGCTCGCGCAGTGTTCAAAAGCGTGTTAAGGTTTACAAAGAGCGAGGACGCAATTTGTCACCCTTGTTTGTGCGATAATTTATGTTTACAATATAATTTATTGTTCTCATTACAATCTTATTTTTTGACGTGACAAAGGAAATTTTCTTTTCTTTGCCTAAAAATATTCTATTGGTGAACATAATATTTAATAATTTATTGAAAAATATATTATCAATCACATCGGATGAAATGTGAATTTTAATTTTATTAATCTACGAAGCAGCGGCGTCCCAAAGCTCATTAAACTAGCCCCGCAAATATTTTCACTACGTTCGTTTATTTAATTGTCACTTACCTTATATATTCCCATGAGACTATATATCGTCTAAAGCGAAGTATTGTTTTTCTATTTTATCACATTTACAGTAATGGAATACTGCCAATAATTGGCTAATATATTATTATTTTACTTCTTTCATATGTTAGCTTTGACGATGTAAACTAAGGAAAGAAAAGGAGGAGGTCTAATTCCATAAGTGCTTTACGCCTTTCCCCGCATATTGTGTGTGTGTTCTGTTTTCCACTTCCTGTCAATACTGAGTTCCCATGTTCTTAGATTCTGCTCTGTGTGGGATGAGGGTAAAAGAGTGACTTGAGAAGAGAGTAGAGAGAGTTGAGTACCTTAAAAGAATGTAACAAGAATATTGAAGACAGATAATATTAATAAAAAAAATGAAGGCGGCAAATTTTTCCAACCTCTCCAACGGATTATCTATGACAGACACGTATTATTCTATAAACCTAAAATTAATACTGTATACGTGACTGGCATTTACAAACGGCACTTGTCTTTTGTTTTGTTGTAATGAAACTTGGGCAAAGCCGCAAAAATATTCACTAAAGTTCAGTTTTATTATACTAGACTAGCGGCCCCCGTGCGGCTACGCCCGCTTGGTATAAACGAATGTTTATTTAAGTATATTTTAGAAAAAACAGACCAAGCGGAAGTCAGTGGGTTCTGTACCTGATTGTGATTGGGATATACCTTATTGGTTTTGATAATGCAGCGAAAAAAGTTAAATTAAGTTCTAAGATCACTTATTTAGTAAGAAATGAACAAATAAATAAGTAATATTTAAAAAAAAGTATAAGAGTTTCGTTTTTTTCCTTTTGAGGTACAAAACCCTAAAAATGGATTAATTATTTTATTAGTTTGGTTATGCATTAAATAAACCATAACACTTAAATAAGTGTTTTGGCAATTGATTTGATTTTCGTATTTAATAGAAAAATGTTTAGTTATTTCACATCCGGCTAGGTAAACCTGCGCGCATGCGCGCGTTGTTTTTCTGTACTAATACATTTAAAAAAATGCAACTATTGGAAACTTCTACTTAAAAAAATCAAATTTCAAAGAGGAGATTACAATTTGCAAAATCAAATTTTCAAAGAGAAGGATTTACAACTTTTGCATATATAAGATTCTAGTTAGCATTTAATACTTCGTCACGAATTTCATATAGACGATACTCACTAAGATTTAAGTTAGTCTTTTGAAAGTTACATACTATGTATAACAGTTTTTGTTTACGTCATTGAAATTTAATTGTGTTTGTGACTTTATTTTACAATATTTCATATTTTTTTGTTTTATTTACAAAACATTTTATTTGAGTTTAATTAAGATTGTACAATAATTATTAATTATTTAAATTACTGTGATTGTAAATGCAAAGTTGTGGGTTTAATTGCTACTCGGGAGAAAAAATGATTATTAATTACAGTTTTATTTCTTCGCTTTGCTAACTAAGCAAAGCGTGATGTTGAGCTCCACTACTCAACACCTGATGCCTCGAAAAACGGCAGAATGCAGGATACAACATGAAGCTAAAAAAATTAAACATAAATAATAACTTAGTTTCTGCTTAATTTAATCTCCTATCTTCCAGATGAGGTAAAACTCGCGATCAAAGCAAACTACGTGATGATTTAAGTAATACTAACAAAATATATTATTTTGAAATTAAAATTATTAAAATAATAGAATTCGTTCATAATAAGCCCGGAATGGATCACTCACTCGTACTCTATAAAACTAGCGTAATGAATTTTATTACATCCGATAAAAGGGACCGCTCTTTGCCCCAAGAGTTACAGGGGTGCACAATCCTTTATTAATTAAACTAAGTTCGATTTAAACATGAAATGAATTGGAAAATTGCTTAAAGATAACCGTAATTAATTACTCTGTTGTGTTTAGAACAAATATTGGTCTTTGATTTTGTTATAAACCATATTGAATATAAGTTAAGGTGGAGGACGGAGCTACAAATAGCTATGGAATGTAAGAGGAGGGATACAAGAAAAATGAATGAATTATTCTAATAAGTCATCTATTATTTATCACATCTATGTGATGGATGATAGAGATTTGGATGCCCTTTGTGAGTGAGACCAAGCAGAAGGCAATGACATGATCGATTTACCGGGCAGTCGGGTCGCTTTTTGGACCGGCGTACCAAAGCGAGCGGGGCTGTCAAGGTGTAGATGTGTTATTGTCCTTTGGATTGTTTAGTGCAGCGGTTGAATACAAGGCGATCAACCCGAGGCTGCTTTGGGTTCGCAACTTTGGGTCCACAAAAAGTGGTATAGGTGTGAAAGTAGGTGATTTGAATGTGAATTGCCTGCTGCACGCAGATGATGCAGTGATCATTGCATAATCAGAATGCGAGTTGCAGGCACTCGCATTCTGATGGTCACCACTCTGAAAAAAGGGTGTGAAAACAATGGTCTAAGCCTGAATATGAATAAGACAAAGGTTCTGACGCTGTTATATGGCAGCGAAACATGGGTATTACAGAAGAAGAAAAAAAATAAAGAAGTGATCTCTTCGTAGGGTATGCGGAGTTTAGCTTAGCTGATTGATTCCGCAATGAAGAGATTCACGGAAAGGCAGTTACTAGCGAGGACGTCACGTTGAGAATGAGAGCGTCAGCTGGTTTATTCACGTCGAACGAATGAGTGATCAAAGAATTTTGCAAAAAGGATTGATAATGGGAAAGTGAGTGGTAAGAGAGGTAAGGGGGGACCTCGGTTGACCTCAAAAACAATATCAAAATACTGGAGGAACGTCACGTAAAAGGCATGAGGACTCCCCGGAGGGCATGTATGAAGAGGTTGATGACAGTGGACGAGGCGAAAGAGATATATAGAGACCGTAGCGTTTGGCGCTTCGTTCTCTCTGCCTACCCCGCTAGGGATAAAGCGTAAAGTTAAGTTAAGAATATAAGTATATATATAATTATCGGGGCCAGTCGTAATGCAGGGGCACAGAGTGTGACTGTAACGTGGCTGGTTCTGGGTTCGATCCCCTCGACGAAATAAAATATTTACTTTAATTTATATTTTAATGAATACAGAAGCTAGTGTCGAGACACAAAGTTTTTATAATTTTGAAATCGGTGCCAAGTAAAACAGACAGGCTTAGTAATTTCAATATTGTAGTAAGGTTATTGTAGCACTAGCTTGACACCGATTTCAAAATTATAAACTAAACTAGCTTCACGCTTTATCCCTAGAGGGGTAGTCAGAGAGAACGGAGCGCCAAACGCTGGGGTAAAATTATAAAATCCTTTTTTAATTATTTATATATTTGTTTAACAAAATCAAAGTACGTTTTACTTTATGTTATATTATTTTTTACTTTTTAGTTCGTTGTTTCATGTCGGTTTTATGTTGGATGAGTAGACCTAAAAACATCCTCAAAAACTATTACAGTATAATTATATTTTTTACCAAAACAAAAACTACCTGTTCAATGTCCACCGGATCCCATAATCAGAACCTAAGCATTTTTTTACTAAACTATCCTTGAAATGTATTCTTTTAAATAAAAAAAGAATCATCGGAATCGGTTAGCGTATTGAGTATGTAATATAGAGTGACTTGACCATTTGTCGCCCATATACCTAATGTAAATTTAACACCTATGTGATTTTCTCATAGATACCATTGTTAAAAATAAACCATTCGGAAAGCACTAGCTTTCAAATAAAAAAAAACAGTCGAATTAATAACCTCCTTTTCTTACACAAGTCGGTTAATAAAACTGCATTAGATGCAACTCTTGAATTTTGGCTGTCATTTATCAAAAATATATTAACTAACTTTAACAACTCTTACTAGGGCACCGTACCCTTTTTTAAGGTTCTATTCCTCAAAAAGTAAAAATTATTGTTACTTTAGGATCACTTTCTTCTCTATCTATCCGTCTGTAAAAACCATCTCGAGATCTCATATCGATAAAATATAAGAAATAAACGATAAGTAAACTATTTGTGTTTGATTTATTAAGCAGCATTTTCCTTAAAATGGTTATTTTATGAAATAAAATTAAGAATTGTTTTGAAAATAAAAACTTAACAGAAATTAATTTTTTCATATATTTTTGTAAATTACATTTTTCATGTATTTTTTACAGCTATCATATTTTTACATTCCTACATATACATTGATGTAATAAAATTTTATATTATACAACAAAACAGAACAATTGATCAATTAGAAAGCTACCTAATATACAACATCAGCTCATAATATTCACAACATATACAAGGTATGGCAAAGTTTGTCACGGCTCTGTGATCACGTCTTGAGACGGTTGTCATTATAGAGACAGCTTGAAGCTAGTTCGGATGCTCCGCTGACATGGCGCTTGTAAAATATTTAAATAGAAACTACTAACTACTAAGTACGTATACAGAATATACGTACATATGTACAGGCGAATTCGACATTCAGTTTCTATTTTGAGGGCAATCACATAGTGTGTAAACGCGACAGGTAGTGGGTTTCATTTCCATTTGAGAAAATAAAATCTATACTAATATTATAAAAATATATAAAAGTTTGAGAGAATGAATGTTTGTTTCACTTACACGCAAAAACTACTGAATAAATGTAGATGAAAATTATTATAACGTAATTAAAATACCTTAACATTTTATCTCATGGACGTTTTTACTTATATAAGTGAGAAGGTTTAAAATGTATCGTATATTTTATGTAAAAACATACTTTTAGCTAGTTTTTTGTACCTTTTATAAAACTATCAACATTTTTAAGGCGAAAACATAGTTTTCAAATTTAAAAGATAGTCAATATTAACTTTGCTTGTGTAGATCTATGTTAGTGAACACATTTTAAAAATCGCATCAATAATCTAGAAATTTGCAAAAGAAACGTTCATATATCTGATACTGTTCGATATAATCATAACAACTTTAAAATGACAGCTTAATAATGTCGAGCTTTTTGCCGTAAAATAAAAAAATCTAAGGAAATTAATCTTCAGAGAGTGAAAACTCTGTTGACAAAATTATCTCAATAAGCTCGTTACCTGACACGGTGATTGAGGTCGCTCTCGGGATTCCATTATACTGTCGTATTTGGAAAATGAAATTGTGTCACTCAACGGTGGAAATACTTTAAGCTTTCGTTTGTACACTAGCATTTATTAATATATTATTGCTCAATTAAATTTTAAAATGTTGTACAATTTTGTCATATTTCTTTTTATTATTATGTCTCATACAAGTCTGGAATAATTATGGAAGTTTATAGTAATGGAAATTTCTAAAAAAAAAAAATGTGTGGAAAAACATTTTAAAAGATCCCGATCGTAAAATCACGAGTGTTTATATATAGTATTTTTGCCATCACCACTTTTAATGAAACCACATAATTTAATAACTTCTTGCAACTAGGAATCAAACATCTACATTATATTGTATTGTATGACTTTAATATACTTATTGTATGTACATAGTAGGTAGTGATGGTAACTCTATGGGACATCATCAGGCTGTAAAAAGGTAGTTGTTGTTTAATGGGGATTAATGAAAAAAGACTAATATCATATTTTTTTCTCAGCTTCACGCTCTATCCCTCTTAAAAGCAGAGTAGGCAGAGAGAACCTGGTGTTAAGACACTCCGTTCCCCACTTTCTGCCAAGTTCTGGAGGAATTGCGTGTTGGGTGGCAGAACCCAACGCCGCACAAATTTAAGTAAATATTTCACCTCCTCGAGTGGGGATCGAACCCACAACCAGTCGGCTTAACAGTCACACTTTGTGCCGCTGCGCCACGACTGGCCTCATTTTTTTATATTTATAAAAAAATATATTTTCATTTCCTCGCTCCGGTGTCGAGTCTTTCTTTTTATTTCGTCCATTTTCTGTTGGATTAATTATTCAAACATTAACTGAAGCAATACTTATTGCTAAATTTGCTGTCGTAATAAGTACGCTTGTGTTAAATTTTAGAGCGCGCCCGCTGGAAGGTTAAATCTCTATATATAATAAAAGGATAGAAAAGTCAATTCTGTACATGAAAGATATAAAAAAAATAAAAATTAGGTCGGTTTATATGTCGATTATAGAACCTAAAAAACCACTCAACAGAATTCTTGTCTGTCTGTCTGTCTGTCTGTCTGTCTGTCTGTCTGTCTGTCTGTCTGTTTGTTTGTTCGTCAATCACGCAAAAACTACTGGACAGAAATTGATGAATTTTTGCATGGTATTAG
>JAATLQ010018283.1:0-16533 GCA_013421005.1 Heliconius erato x Heliconius himera | reverse complement strand
GGGGTCCCAAGGTACATTTTTTTTGGGTTTCATTCCGAATTTCATTATAGTTTTATTTTAAAAAAATAAAAACTGAAAAATGTAAATTACTTAAAATACCGATAACTACTATATGAAATTAAATTATTTTTAGCATGGTAATAGTTCAAAGCCTAATGCAACTTATAGAATAGTTTTTATCATAGAGTACAAATAAGTTTTACCAGAAAAAATAACATAATTATTTTAATAAAAAAAATTGACTTCTTCAATTTCAGTCGGATTTCATACTCTGAACTTAACCAAACTTTCACCAAACTACCCTTTATGTGTACCCTTTCGAATAAAAAAAGAATCATTAAAATCGGTTGAGTTGATATTGAGTTATTCTTCCATTTGTTGCGCACATACTTAACGTAATTTTGAGATTTATATGATTTTCTTATAGATACCATTGTCAGAAATGAACTAAATTAAAATAAGACTACACGGGACGCACTAGCTTCCAAATAAAAAAAGGATCATCAAAATCGGTTCACACAGTCAAAGTTCTGAGGTAACAAGAATAAAAACTACAGTCGAATTGATGACCTCCTCTTTTAAGAAGTCGGTTAATAGAAATTTGACATAATTAAATTACGATTATTGTATGTAACCACACTTTAAAAGAAGAAAGTAAATTGAGGCCGTTCGTGGCACAGGGGCACAAAGTGTAAACTGGTTGTGGGTTCTATTCCCACTTGAGGAAATTAAATATTTATTTAAATTTATATTTCCATTTTGAATTTGAAAAAAAAAATTATTACCTATAAGAATATTAGTAGTTTTTCAAAAGATATAAGAATTAAAAATTGCTTAAAATATGCTTTCTTCGCAAGTGTTGTAATAACTATTGATATCTATTAACCAAAAAAATACTATAAATATTAAATATGCTCAATTATACAGAGTTTTTTGTCAGTAACATTTTAAATGAAACACAGTTTTAACTACTCTATAAAAAACCCAAAAATAAAAAAGTTTTTTTTCAAACAAAATAAATAATAAAAATAAAATATAATTTGTCGAGAACGACGCACGCACACATAAACCTATCAAAGGGAAACCGCCGCATACGCCTCATTACGAAATCGAGTCGTAGATATTAGTTGCCCTGCTAAAGGCGGGATAAAGCGTGAATCTGGTTTTAACTTTGTGTAAACCGATTAAAATAAAGTCCAGTCCAGTTGAGGCCAATCGTGGCGCAGCGGCACGAAGTGTGACTGTAAAATCGGCTGGTTGTGGGTTCGATCCCTACTCGAGGAGATGAAGTATTTACTTAAATTTATATTTCCATTTCTTTGCTCTGGTGTCGAGGTTAAGCACGGCGTTGAGTTCTGCCACTCAACACGCAATGCCTCCAGAATTTGGCAGAAAGTGGGGAACGGAGTGTCTTAACACTAGGTTCCCTCTGCCTAACCAGCTGTGTGCGGGATACAGCGTGAAGCTGAATAAAATTAATACTCAACATTTAAGTACAGTTTGCCAAAATACAAACAAAAAATAATAATATTTAAATCGGTTAAGCAGTTTCCGAGATCGTGAAGAAACGCACAGACAAACAGACCAACTGACCAAGTTTTATTACATTGTTAATTGTAATATTTTCTATGTACAGACACCGATGAGTTAGGATTTTATTGTATCAAAAAGTTATGTTTTTATTTCAAACATTCAATTAAAGATTCTTATGTGAGGTACAAAAATGCGATCTATAGTTTTAATAACTTTCTCATAAAAAATCGGTATATCGGTAAGTAATAGGTATATCAAAACAGGAACATAATTCAGTGTGTTAAGTAAATCATTCTGTAGTATAAGCGGGCGAAGCCGCGAGCGGGTCGCTAGTATATCTAATAAAGTATTTAAAGTGACTGCGCGATCCTTGACAATAATCTTGGAATAACAATTTTAAAAGTAATTAATCTTTATATGTATCTAAGGTTCTAATTGAATTTGTCATCTGAGTTGTCTGTCTGTCTTTTCAATAATGGCTTAATTATAATCTTGAAGCTACATTTCTAAGTGTAATATTTTAGTATCAGATTTTGGACAATAATATACAATTTAACGAAATTTATTTCAACATAGACAGAAATGAAAATCTCAGCCGCTGTCTTAGTGATTAAAATGAATGTATTAGTGATCTTTTGATGAGACATACTATGTTAATTAGCACGATTTAACACCGCACCTTATCTAACCAAGGTGGAAATTAAATTTATTCAAATCACCTTCACGCTATATCCTCGAAGCATGGCTAGTTAGTGTCCTTGACACTCCGTTCCCATTAAGACACTTCCGTTACCCAATTTCGGCCAATTTCTGGAAGCACTGCGTGTTGAGTGGCGGAACTTAACGCCGCATAATTACATAAAGTCAGCCATATAGGTAAAGTTTTAAATAAATTAAATAATGTTATACAAAGCAGCACGTCTGAAGTTAAAATAATAAAACGACACGAACTTTGTTATATGAACACATTGCATCACTTCATACAATTTGCATACTAGTGAGAATAGTTTCGTGCATATTGAACTTGTTGCTTAGCATTGAGTTCATTGTTTATAAACTTTTACCTCAGTAATAAAAAGTAAAGGTAATTTCAATAATTAGGTAAGCATATGAAACATAGAGTTACTTGTGGCGCTTTGTGCCGTGTGATCCCGGCCTAGAATAAGATCATCTTGGTACTGGTGGTGTCGTAAGAGGCGACTAAAGTACGTGTGGTAGAGTCACGTCGCCAGCAATGGGAACACGCATGGGCTGATTCGTCCGGATCATTACCACCCCCGGCATTGAAAACCGGCGTGAAGTAGTGGCTTTATGCCATTGCGTTTCGCATCAGGTAATGCCGGGCTCCGGCGCCCAACCCACCTTACAGGCAGGTAACGCACCTGTAACTCCTCTGGTGTTGCACGGGGTCGTGGGCGGCGGTAATCACTTACCATTAGGTGACCTGAACGCTCGTTTGCCTTGTCTTTTCCATAAAAAAGGGGTACTAGCGGATTTACACTCGATAAAATGAATTATATTATATTGAATACCGCGGCGTGGAGCTCCGCCAGATAAATCCTATACAACATTTACCTCTACATATGTATATCAATCCATAACTCCTTTTTGTTATTTTATATCATATTCAACACGCTCAGTTTTTTGAATCAATATGAATAATAAAATATGTATAGATATATATATAAAAATGGCAATTTTTATCTTTGTCACAATGTTAAAAATTATTAACTGCATTACTTAGAAAGAACAGGACCATTTAAGCCTCAAACCATCTTTGAAATTGAGCATCCATTTTAACTGCCACGACTAATAGCCAATTATACTTTCTTTTTACTCGAGGCTCTATTCTTTTAATTTGTAAATTTTTCATTATTAGTTATTATAAAAATGTCAATGATTAGTTTAATTCCGCCCAAAGAGTATGTAGGTAGTTTGTTGAGGTCGTTATGGCGCAGTGTTTTTTATTGTAGATGGCACTCAAGAAAGCAAATTATATTTATTTCGTTCTGATTTAAAAAAAAGTTAGCTGGAAAGTGGGGCACAAATTATATTATTACTAGATTTTCTCAGCCTTCCCTGCTGTAAGTGGGATACAGTGTGAACCTCACAAAAAAGAAATATTGGTAACTATAGTCTGGTTATTCTAAAGAAAGAGAGGGCATCAAGCTTTGCAACCTACAACTGTAAATCGAACAAATGTGGAACGTGGAACGAAATTTACAACTTAAAAGATGTTTCCCGTTCAAAGCCAAGTTTTAACAAGAAATAAGTCTATAATAATACTTAAAATGAAATAATATAGTTATTTTATGAAAAAAAAAACTACATGTTTATATTTGTAGTTCATTCACAAATTGAATACATATGCCCGCAAACTTTAATTTCTCAACTTTTATTAGTTCTACGGTGTACTTCCCATTGACCATCCTGAAATTAGTAGGGAAGCCTTGGTCAGCGATTCGGACTCGCACTTGACCGGTTTTTATTGCTAAAAGAAATTGATTATAGAATACGACAATCAAAAAATAATGCGAGGCCAGTCGTGGCGCAAGGGTACAAAATATGACAGTGTATGAAAGTATGGCAGGTTGTGGATTTGATTCCCTTTGAGGAAATGAAATTTTTCATATTTTCATTATGGTGTCGAGACGAAGCACGGCGTTGAGTTCAGTTGAGAAAAGGAAAGTAAAAACAAATCAGCTTCACGCTGTATCCCGCACACAGCAGGGTAGGCAGAGGGAACCTAGTGTTAAGACACTTCGTTCCCCACTTTCTGCCGAATTCTGGAGGCATTGCGTGTCGAGTGGCAGAACTCAACGCCGCGCTTAATCTTGACACCAGAGCGAAGAAATGGAAATATACATTTAAGTAAATATTTCATCTTCTCGAGTGGGGATCGAACCCACAACCAGTCGGTTTTACAGTCACACTTCGTGCCCCTGCGCCACGACTGGCCTCAAGTGACGCAAAAAAAACCTTATAATAATAATCGTAAAAGCAGATTTATTTTAAATATTCTAGGCATTGTGTTGAAACGATGTAGTTTCAGCTATGCAAAAGAGTACAATAAAATCAATGCACGTTCCAACCTCTGGGGCTTCTTCGGGGTTGGCCCGCCATATGGTCAGGCAGTTCGTGTTTTGATTTTCAATTACAGTCGAGAAAATTGTATATTAAATTTTAAATCTATGGTAGTTTTGTATTTTATATTCTATTCTCATTTTCATATTTGAAAATTGAAAATGGTTTTAAAAGCATCAAAGGTACAATGTATATATGAATATTTATTATTTAACAAAAGGATAGAAATGTCAATTCTGAAATAATAGAAGTGAAAACAGGTTTTTTGTTGGTTTGTGTGTTTGTTAGTTTATTCGTTGGGAGGTTTGTCTCTAGGATAAAAATCTGACCTTTTAAATACGGTAGCGTAACCCAATGGTAGGTAATACACAAACTCTTACTAGTGGCTCCAAGTAGCTGTTGTGCGCACAGCTGCCACACTCTGGTAAACCACGTCGGCTCGTGGGCTAAAGCCAATGAGAAATTGACTTGCCAATGAGAACTTGAATGCTTCAGCAAACTGGCTGAAGGCTTGCGGAAACGTCACGCAATATAAGGCAGTCCACACTGATAAGCATCGGAAATAGGGCAACCTGCTAAGTTAGCACGGCAATGTTTATGGCCAAGGGCGAGGGCCCGTCCACCTGCGGCCATCAGTTATAACTATATAGATGAAGTGCTTATACGCCCGCAATGCGCGAAGATCTTTGCAAAAACTATTGGTTATATAAACGACGTGCGAGCAAGGCAATCAACATTAGAGGGGATAAAGAGTAGGGATCGAACCCACAACCAGTGGCGTTTACAGTCATACTTTGTGCCTCTGCTCCATGATTGGAGAGAGTTATTTAAATCGTACCGTCGCATCGAGACCATCGTGGCGCAGGTACATAAGGGTGTGTGTGACTCACTTACTCGCTCACTCGAGAGGATGTATTATAATTTATTAATATTTTCATGTATTCGCTCTGGCACCAAGGCAAAAGCCCGGCGTTGAGTTCCGCGACTCAACACGCAATGCCTTAAAAAAAATCGGCGGAAAGTGGGGAACGAAGTGTGTTGTTAACATTTAATTTGATTTTTAGTCTATCTCATTCATGATTTACAAAGGCTAAAAATTGATAAATAATTAATCCAACTGCCACTCTATACAGTTTTGTTGAATTGCAATTTAATATTTCATAGCCTTCAAATTATTTTAGGCTTGATGTTGATATATAAAATTACTGTAAAATAAATACAAAAATGTTTATAGAACCCAACTCATGTTTTGTATCTTTTGATAGTGGGGCAAAAGAATAATATTTAATGTTTTATATTTAAAGATAATTTCAAATACCATTAACACACTGCATCCTACATATACCATTGTAGGTAAAAGGAACCTAGCATTAAGATCCTCCGCTATGCACTTAAATTTTGGAGATATTACGTGTTGAGTGATGGAACTCAACTTGGTATCAGAGCGAAGGAAGAAAATGTTTTTTTTTTTTATGGAAAAGACAAGGCAAACGAGCGTTCGGGTTACCTTATGGGAAGTGAATACAGCCGGTATTCTAGGCCAGGATCACACAGCACAAAAAGGATGATCTTAAAAAATAATTAAAAAAAGCCAGCAAAAAAAAGTCATTTAGAGTTCAAGTCAAAAAATTGTATTTACAATAATCTATTATTTAACTTTGAAAGAATGGAGACAAAAATAAAATTGAGGTCGAACTGAGATTATGAAGCGTTAAGTACGCCTTAAAGTTAACTATCTTACAATAAATTTACTAGCGGCCTGATTTAATAAGCAGAATTGATTGACTTCTAATATGATTTTTTTATTACTTTAATCTCTATATATAATAAGACAGTAAAAATATTTTGTCTGTACATTTAGTAATTTTGACTGAAATGGATAGAGGGACACTTAAAATGAATAATAGAAAGCAAAAATATTATTTTGAATTTCTTGTCTGTCTGTCTGTCTTTCTATCTGTCTGTCTGTCTTCTGTCCGTCTGTCTGTCTGCCGATATATATATCCACATTTTTCTCTGAAAGTACTGAACCGATTTACTTAAAAGTTTCACCAATTGCTTTGTTTTAACTCAACTTAACTACTAATGTTTGGTTCATCAAAATCGGTTCATTAAACAAAAGTTATCGTCATTTGAATGCACTCAAGGCATTAGTTTGCCTGTGAACTAATGTTCGCAATAGCAATGTAGCAATCGCGCTGGTAAGATTCCCGGCTAAAGAATGACATTCGAAACATCTTGGTTATGTGACTGTTGATAAAAATATACATTTTTGAAGCACTATTATACAATATTTTATACAACAAAGTAAACAAAATTGAACTGTTAGTGAAGATTACCGTCATAAATCATATTAAAAGAATAATCATCTAATCATCATAGACTAGAAATTAAAAAAAAATTGCTTTCTATTATTCTTTTTAAGTGTCCATCCATTTCTCTATCCATTTCAGTCAAAATAACTAAATGTACAGACAAAATATTTTTACTCTCTTGTTATATATAGAGATTAGAGGCCAGTCAATATCGCAAGCGTGCGATTGTAAACGCGATAAGTAGTGGTTTCAATTCCCAAAGTAGAAAATGAAATATTTAATATTTATTTTTTTATTTTTTTTCGTATTTCAATATCAAATTTTTTTCGAATTTAATTTTGTGCCGTGTGATCCCGGCCTAGAATAGGATCATTCTGGTACTGGTGGTGTCATAAGAGGCGACTAAAGTATTATACGTGTGGTAGAGTCACGTCGCCAGCAATGGCAACACGCATGGGCAGACTCGACCGGATTATTACCACCCCTGCTTAAGTAGTGGCTTCATGCCACTGCGTCTCGCATCAGGTAATGCCGAACTTCGGCGCACCTTAAAGACCGACAACGCACCTGTAGCTCCTCTGGTGTTATACGGGGTCGTGGGCGGCGCTAATCACTTACCATCAGGTGACCCGAACGCTCGTTTGCCTTGTCTTTGTTATTAAAAAAAATCCCAGAATTCGGCGAGAAATGGTGAACGATGGTTTTTAAAAAGGAACGAAGTGTCTTATTAGGTTCCCTCTGCCTACCTCTTCTGCTTTATATGCTGCGGTATACAGCTTGAAGCTAAATTTAGCGCCAATCAGTAGTGTTAATTGGACAGACTGTTTGTACCCAGTTTATTCATCGTACAGCTTCCAAGTGCCTGAGGCGAGAGGGCCATAAAGCGAAACGAGACTCGGACGTTCGGTGGTTTTATTTTATCGTGATAAATTATCTCTTGCTAACTTCACTAAACATGATTACAGTGAACTTAGCAAAGTGCTGTGAAAAATATAAAGAAAATTTACTTGTATTTTAGTTATGTTCAGGTTATAAAATATATAAATAAAATTTCATATAGGCCGTCTATCTTATCGCATAGAGACTATCACAAGTGTGGGGCTATAAATACAATGGTTGTGAGTTCGATTCTTAAGAATCTTTGGGTATGCGGAAATTTGTAAAAATCTCCCTACAGAGATGCTAACAACATAAAATAAATTGAAACAAGCGTAAAATAATTTCTACGTAGCTCGATGAGAACGTATGGCTTAGTTGATCAGAGCGCTTGGGCGGTTTCCAAGGAAGCGGTTCAAACCCCGCTACGTTTAAATTTTTTATACGTTTTCTTAATAAATATTTTTCTTTCCTAAATGTGGAAATGATAATTCTACGTAATTATCTTTGAGTAGCAGAAATTTTTAAAAAATCCCCGACAGAGTTGCTAACAACATAAAGAAGAAGAGATAATATTTCTTTTGTAAATATCTTTACCTAACACAAAACCCACGATACCCATACCAATAATCCAACCAATTGAAATATATCCTACAAAAGCCCAACGGTGAATGGTATTCAATAAACACAAACACGTCCGAGTTAGCGTGTGATGGCATTTAATTAGAGAGGAACAACCCAAGCTGATCGAAATCGTTAGCTTCTGGTGACTGTAATTAACAGAACATGCTCGTTGATTAACGTGACGCCACTTATCTACTTAAATGTTTATTGATTATAATACAGATCCTTATATTATTAAGATTTAATATAAAATTGTTAAATTCAAAAGGCAGAAACTTTTAAATGTGTTATATACAAGAGCATCATCCGACCGGT
This sequence comes from Heliconius erato x Heliconius himera, assembly GCA_013421005.1. Lineage (NCBI taxonomy): Eukaryota > Metazoa > Arthropoda > Insecta > Lepidoptera > Nymphalidae > Heliconius > Heliconius erato x Heliconius himera. Next base: position 7,786 of record JAATLQ010018283.1, on the reverse strand, counting down.
TCTTTTATACGGCAGCGAATGTTGGCCAGCACTATCTCGGCACACGCAGGAGCTTCACGTCACGGAATTGAAGATGCTGAGGTGGATGTGCGGCGTAACGCGGTCTGACCGCATACGCAACACATTCATTCGAGGTAGTCTTGGAGTCCGTGACGTAGCGGATAAGCTCCAAGAGCGTCGCCTGAGATGGTTTGGTCACGTTACGCGCCGGCCTAAGAACTATGTCGGATGTAAGTGCCTTGGTATGTCAGTCCCTGGAGTGCGACCTCTCGGACGCCCAAGGAAGCGCTGGTTGGATGTCGTGATGCAGGATATGAGAGCCAATGGTCTAACCACCCAGGACGCTAAAGACCGTGCAAAGTGGAGTAGATTGAGCAGGAAGGCAGACCCTGGCAAATAGCCGGGATAATTGCCAGGAAGAAGGAAGAAGGACTGTGCTCCTCGTCTGCCACTGAATGGGGCTAGGGATGTCAAAGGATTTTTCTGTGTTGAAGTGTCGGAATTACCGGTATTAAGCTATGATATTCTATAAATTGCACATCAGAGTAAGTAGTAAGTAAGAAGATTCTAATGGGAACTCACTCTATCCAGAAACTTGCTCGCACGAGACAAAGCGCTGATTTGAATGTTGTCGCTGAACACATAATATCTTGAAATTGGGTGGAGAACGCAGTGTTTTCATAGTAGGTAGGTTATCTCTGCCTACCCTTATATGTATATGCCTAATACAGTAAAAAACCAGAAAAAATCCATGAGAAAAAAAAGAATCTTTCCATTTTTACCAGCCTAAATGAGAGACATTTTAGTAATCTAAGGCCCAAGTCCTCTTTGTTATAAAAGTATTTTCCGGATACGAAAACTAATAGCCTATTTCCCTTTGCTCCTTTTTATCTGTTGACGCCTCAACCTTCCAAGAGATGTTAAGTTTAATAAAATTTTATCTTAGCTATTTGAAAATCACGGTTTATTTTGTTCGATTCAATCTAGACAAAAAGTGTTTTAACAGATTTTTTTACAGTAGTTTTTTATAAAAAAATAGTCTGGGGATATTGCGTGTTAAGTGGCGGAACTCAGCTATTTATCACTTCGTTACCAGAGCGAGAAAATGAAAATATTAAATAAATCTGTTCCCAGAGTGGGAATCAAACCCACAACCGTTGCGTTTACAGTGACCACTAATCTAGGTCATAAAAAGAATACACATTTAACATTTCACATATTATCTCTATATATAATAAGACAGTAAAAATATTTTGTCTGTACATTTAGTAATTTAAACTGAAATGGATAGAGGGACACTTAAAAATAATAATAGAAAGCAAAAAGATTTTTTTTGAATTTTTTGTCTGTCTGTCTGTCTGTCTGTCGACATATTTTTGTCCGCATTTTTCCCTGAAAGTACTGAACCGATTTACTTGAAAATTTCACCAATTGCTTTGTTTTAACTCAACTTAACTATGAAAGTTTAGTTCATCAAAATCGGTTCATTAAAAAAAAGTTATCGTCATTTGAAAGAAGTCGTAATTAATTCAACACAGAGATAAAGAACGATCTTGAAAGAAATCTCAAGTAAATACAAAGATTTTTTGGTTGGTTCGTTTATATAATATATGTAACTAACTTATTTTTAAAACTGTACAGGAGTTAATATGCAATTATTACAGTTATTTTACAAAGAATATTATGAATCCTTCAATTCAATAATTTTACATTTAAGGCTGTTTCTGAATGAGTACATTAAATTATTCACTGACATCAGCACATTTAACAGAGTATATTATATAGGTAAAAAGAACATAAAGTTACAAAAATATATATGTGTAATGAATAATTAGCTTTATGTATATTTTATAAATATTCAATATCAACAATGGTCGTATTTTTTTATTTAAAACAATCAAAAAATCTTTGACGATAATGTCGTAAAAAAATCATATTAGAAGTCATTATAGTTGTCAATCAATTCTGCTTATTAAATCAATAATCATGTATTTTAAGCGGGCGAAGCCGTGGGCGAGCCACTAGTATTTACATAAATAGATATAGATATTATTCGTTTTTATTTAAAGCTAAACAACGCGAAATTCAATATTACCATTCAACCATAATGCAGCTTTGTAATTATTTCCTGCTTAAATTTAAATGAATGCCAACTTTAATTTCAAATACATATGTACGAATGGTAGTGAAGCTCATATTTGCTCTCTATGGAAATTCTAAATTAGATTTTGCTATACTAATTAATACGAAACTTGCTAGTCGCTATTGACCACAGATAAATAACTTTTAAAGGCTATAAGTTCGATTATTATCACGAGTAAATATTTTTGAGACATTCATGGCCCAGTGGGATAGCAAATGTAAGCACTGTGATTGTGGGTTCGATGGCTACTAGAGTCATTTAAATTTTTCCGTTCTGGAAGACAAAGTGTAGCGTTAAGTCAGCCACTACGTAACCCAACTACAAATTCATGAAATAAGTTGAAAAAAAATATCTAAGTGAAATAATTAGAATGAAATCCGTAACAACAAATATTTTTTTCTTAATTTTTTTTTCAGTTTCACCCTGTATTTCGCACACAGCAGGGTAGGCAGAGGGAACTTAGAATAAAGACACTCCGTTCCCCACTTTTTGCCGAATTCTGGAGACATTGCGTGTTGAGTGGCAGAACTCAACGCTGCACTTAACCCCGACACCAGAACGAAATATAAATTTAAGTAAATATTTCATCTCCTCGAGTGGGGATCGAACCCACAACCAGTCGATTTACAGGCACACTTTGTGCCCCTGCGCCACGTCTGGCCTTTAATTAATGACAAAAAGTAGAATTGGTACATTTAATATTTTGGCACTGGAACCTTATTTGCTTTATTTCCTAACTTAATTAAACAACTACAAGCAAGAGCTAGTATATTTTGTTTATTCAAAGTAGAAGTCTAGTTAATTTTCAGACAGAAAATTAAAAGAAGCTTACTTGTCTTAAACTCTCGCTGCAATTACAGTTTAATTAAACTACGTAGAATTTTTCTTCCTATCTTTTAAATAATATTCAATAAAAATTTAATGAGCTCGTTTGTAACTAATAATAAAGTAGCTTCAGTCTTTTTCCGTATAGCAAAGTAGGGGAGCTCCCAACTTTCGAGATATTTAAATTATTTTTATTTTTCGAGTAGATACTGTACAGGTGTCTGCTCATACAAAAATATCTTAAAAATTGGGCAGAAAGTGGGGACTGGAGTGTCTTAACACTGATCCCTTGACCCACTCAGATTTGCGAGATGAAACGTAAAACAGTTCATTTTAATTATGGTTGTGGGTTTAAATTTAATTCGAAAAATATATACAGTTTTACTGATACGGTTACACAGAGTATAACGTTAATTAAAATTTGCCGTTAGTAATATTTCGTAATTAATAATTTCGTATTTAAAAAATTATAAATGTAAACACACAAAATATAACTTAGTATATGACAATAAAACAAAAATCTCTTTACAAAATGCAGAAGGAAATTGAAAATAGGTCACTTTTCATCATTCCACGAGGGAATTGTCTTTTTATGATCCAATTTTTCACATGGTTCTTTATTCCTCGTCTTCTTTAATATTCCTTCCTTATGTTGAAAAATGATTTATCTCAAGATGTAATCAGTATGAGTGATTCTTTAAACTTTATTTATTACCTTTTCAAATGTATATTTTCTTTTACGACTTATATAATAATCTGAGTACTTTGATACATCGATTTATAGATAGATTTATTTATATATGTATAGCTGTCTCAGTGATTATAATACATAAAAGATATTATCAAGTTCTGTAACTTAATATTTATAAAAAAATAAAAAATACACAAAACCGCCATTAAACAGATAATAGTTATTAAAACGACAAGAATGGCATATTATTTATCACATACATAGGTATACTTACTTAGCTTCACGCTGTATCCTTAGTCAGAGAGAACGGACCACCAAACCCTACGACTCTACATACCTCTTTCGTCTCATCCACTTTCATCAACTTTTTAAACATGCCCCCCGGGAGGTCCATGCGTTTTACGTAACCTTCCTCCAGTATCTTTGATGCTGTGTTTTCGAAGGTCATTCAAGGTCTCGTCTTACCTCTCTTACGGTTCACTATTCCTTTATAAATATTGTATATATTTATAAAGGCGAACACTATGCCCCACAAAGTATGACTACAAAACCAACTGGTTGTGGGTTCGATCCCCGCTCGAAGAGGAAACGAAATATTTCATATATTTACTTAAATTAATACTTCCATTTCTTCGCTTTAGCGTCGTGAACAAGCACGGCGTTGAGTTCTGCCACTCAACACGCAATGCCTTCAGATTCGGCAGAAAGTGGGCAACGGAGTGTCTTAACACTAGGTTCTCCCTCCCTCTCTCAACATCCTCGCTAGTACTTGCCATTCTGTGTACGCTTGCTATTGCGAATTCGATCAGCTAAGTTGATTCTGCGAATCCTACAAAAAGGTCGCATCCCCACAACTTAAAATTCTTCTTCTGTAAGAATCACGTTTCGTTACCGTAAAACAGCCTCGGTACCAACACTGCATTGTGTACGGCCAAGCGTATTGGTGTAGTAATGTTTCTCATCAATGTGTGTAAGGAACCATGAACTCTGTTGCCGGCAGCAATATGCTTTTTCACATTTATCTCTCAAATATACTCTCCAGGTAAACCAAACAGTCCAATCGTTCTGACCACAACGCCATACGTCCTCACCAAGCTACATCGAAATTCTTATGCGTTTGTTACTATTTATTTATGTTGTTAACATCTCTGTAGGGAGATTTTTACAAATTTCTTCTGTCCCCAAAAAACAATTGCTTAGAAATATATTTTTTCAAGAGATAAAGCTATTTTTTAAATCCTTTAATACTATTAAAAAAGTATTTTTACTTTCTAAGTGTGGAACAACACTTTAAAAATGTTTAAACATTAATACGACATTCATATCAACGGTATCTATTGCGTTGTTTAATGGTATCTACTTAGATAATGATATAAACATTTAAATTAAAATTTTCTACTGTTATTTACTGAAGGAATAATGTTTAAAAAAGCATAAAAAAAATTTACAAATAAGTAAGTAAGCTTACATTATATTTACATACATTTATCTACACTACTGTAAACTATAAGTTTCTCGAAGATGCCATCTATCTTAATACGAGGATGCCACGTGCTGTACCACGTGGGCAGTATAAATAACGTTGCTAATTCCTCTATCATAAACCACCCCGCATATTAACTTGATTTTATTCAAATTGATGTACTAGATGTTCCTAGAGGCAGCTGTTGCCAAAGTTATGGCAGCTACGTGCCGCTGGTTTTATAGCGTTTTGAACATCAACGACAGCCTGGTCCTATTCAAAAGTAAGGGTATGCACATACTTTTGCCATTTTGTCTCCAAATCACATGCCACATTAAATCTATTTTACGATATTTACTTATAACAAAAACATATTTTTGGCAAAATCTAGGTGTTATTGTGGCAAGTTTGTATAATTAAAATGATTGCTGTTTATATCTACTCCACAAATTTTTCAATTTTCAATATAATTTTTACAAATGCTTTTAGTAAAAGAAACTAATGTGTAAAAAAAGGTCAATCATTAATTCAAGTACAAGTACCTCATTTTATACATCTTGTTTTATATTATGTTAATATTTTACATGAAGTGCTTATAAATTAATTTAAAACTAAACAGTATTTATTCAGGACTCCCCATAATGGTAAAATAATAGCGCAGATATCTGTGCCTTGCACTATCTTCATAATGATAATATTGATTTAACTGACTGTTAGTAATAAATTAAGGAGATCTTTCATTTTTGCTACTTATGCATATTTTAAATATACTTTTTTCTCGTCTTCACGCTGTATCCCAAAAGTACGTTAGGCAGTGGGAGCCTAGTTTTAAGGCACTCTGCTCCCCATATTATCCTCGAATAGGAATCGAAATCACAACCTGTCGCGTTTACAGTCACACACTTATGCTCTTGCGCCACAACTAGCCTCGGCTGCCAAGCCTTGGCCTTGGCCTTCAGTTTAAATGTGTTTATATTAGTATTATACATTTTTGAACACCGGAGACTTTGAACACTTGCTGAGATGGTATTCGTCTGTCAGTTGACACAATTATTATATGAAACAACTGCCAAGTTTACGAAACTGCTGGTTACCAGAAAGCATTATAGTCCGATTAAATATTTACATTTATATCTGTAATAAATTAGTTAATAAATAAAGTGGCCACTGGTAATATAATCATCCCTTTTAAATGAAACTTTTTTAACCCGATTAATCGCCATTGAATTGTCACGAGTAGACCCGTGACCACGGACTACTACAAAGTGTTCGAAACGTCGGGTTTCCAAAAATGTATAAGCTCAAATATTCGCGATTAATCCGGTTAAAACAGTTTCATTTAAAATATGTAATAATTGTGAAAATCTTAATATAATCATCCCTTAATTACTACTATTTCTTGCTAAGAACATGTTTTTTTTTATACTATCAGCTTTTTTAAATATTCACATAATAACTATTTCCTTTACAAATATCTATAATTTATAGTTAACCAACAACAATATAATATAGCTGTTTTGCATTACAACAAAACAGTTATTATGTGTATGAAGAAACACACAGCGTTCATTGAAGAAGCATTAATTTCAGCCTATTTCATATATAAATGGTTTAACTTACCAAATAATCTTCGAAATACTTTCCTCTTTCACTTCTGCAGTGACGTACGTCATCTATTCTCTGTGGCGACGTGCTGTCATCTATCATAACTCACCAGCAAGAACCTTGCTGCAACGCTATGTGTTTCTTCATACACATAATAACTGTTTTCTTGTAATGCAAAACAGCTATATTATGTTACTTCGAAACACACAGCGTTGATTGAAGACCTGTTTGTTTACTGCTGGTGAAAGAGAATATATGCAGACAAAGGATGCAGACGCTATGTGATCTTAAAGAAAATTAACTTTATATACCTATATTAACAGTGAATTTTTAATTTACCTATAAAACATTAAAGTTTTTCAAATAACCGAATAACCTTAATAAGACATTTCTTACCAATACTGTTTAACAAAGTTTTACTGGTGATTTTTCTTTAATTATTTCATCATAAAACCTTTATTTAATGATAATATAAGCTCTTCTCTAAGTTAGAACAGAGTATCGTATAGTAATATCAAAATATCCTCTCAAATAATTTAGGATGTTTATATAATAAATCATACTGTATCAACTTAATAATAGACTATTAAACATAATCATCCCATTATATATTAATAAACTGACTTCACAAAAAACCTCTTTTGAAATTATTAACTTATTAACTTATCTGTTTTTTTTTATTCTTTCAATAAGTTTATTACTGTTTACTTATCTGAAACCTTTAATTCTTCCAGTATACCTGAAATATATCATTATTATATCTTTTTAAAATTTTCTTTTGTTGTCAAAGTTGTTGTCTCTTTGAATATGTAGCCCATCATTTAATAAATAAATATATTTAATCATTATTATTATCAAATGCTGCTGCTGCTTTCTTGCTGACAAGAGAAAAATGTCTCTTTCAAAATTAAGACCATTTAAGTGGCTGGTTTAATAAAACTCATTATTGATATAAAAATGCCTACATAAAAATCAAAACTGATTGGTCCTTCAAACATTTTAACCTAAAAATAAAATGAATACTGACTGATATATTAGATATTCTGATACATCACAATGT
>JAATLQ010018275.1:0-24161 GCA_013421005.1 Heliconius erato x Heliconius himera | reverse complement strand
GTAACGGGGTAAATCGCGTTGTCCTGACTATTTTATAAGCTTTTTCTACGTCTGGGAGGAATTTTTTGGTAACTTTTCCCGTCTGAGATGTTTCATATCTGCCTTGCCATATGTTGACAGATTCTCCTCTTATTGATCTTTTAACATATGACAGGGGAATTTTATCGTAGTCATAGCTTTGGGAAGTGTTTGAAAGTGCTGCGTCTTTTGCTAATTCATCGGCGCGTTCATTGCCTGCGATACCCGCATGCGCCCTTAGCCAAAAAAGTCTTAATTTCCTCCCTTGTGCTCTGATCTTCCTTGCATTTTCAATAATTGCTATAGCTAGTGGGTGGCCTGAACTTGGGTTCCTTAGGAGTTCTAGTGATGATCTGGAGTCACTTAGGATATTAACTATCTCGTCCTCACTATCTGCCACAATTTGAGACGCTCTATATAAAGCGTAAAGTTTCGATTGGAAGACCGTACAGTTTGGATGCAGGTAATATTTTACGTTACTGGTCTCTTTTCCTCCGTCCCTTTTGGATAGCGCTGCTCCGACTTTTCCTTCGATCTTACTGCCGTCGGTGAAGATCTGAGGGCCCTTGATGTTATGTAGGGTAATGGTTTCGGGATTTAAGTCTTCTAGTAACTCAAAATCGATAGTTATCTGTATCGATGGATGCGGTTGGCTAAGATAATGACTATTTATCTCAAGATCTCTTTCAGGTGGGAGGTAGCTCTCTCGAGGTCAAGACAGAATAATAGTTTAAGGGAAGTACAATTTAAGAAGCCTGCGAATTTAACAAAGGGTCTAGCCCAATAAGCGTGAGCACTGATTCTTAATTTATTATTTTAATATGATTTTGTGGCTTTTTATCTGAAATAGCGATATACATTTTTTTTGTATCTAACCCTTACAGTAAGGGAGTTACGGAGCAACAACTCTTAGCGTTAAAGTTTATTTTCTCGATATCTATTGAAGATATCTTCATAAATGAGCGACGATGATGGAGCGATTTCAAGATAAATGGTCTTGACAGACAACAAAGTGATCCTATAAAGTTTAGTTTTTTCTATTGAGTTACGAAACCTTAAAAATGTTTTAATATTTATATACAGACAGAATTTAATAAAAGTATAAAATATTATTTAGACTCATTTAAAATTTCCCATAAAAACCATGAAACCATAATCTCAACTATCAGCATAAAGATTTAATAAAATGTAACGCGTAAACTATTCAAACGAGTTGGGCAGTCTTAGTAGTTGGTGCCCATACTGCATATTTATGAGTTAATCAGCCACTGCAGCTGTTACCAACTCACCAACTATGCATATAGCATGCGTCTTAGACTTTCTTGTAGGGAACTTTTAAGTACCTGGAGGACCGTAATTTTGAGCTTATTTATCTTTTGAAAAACGCTACCTGTGCACATGCACAGGTAGCGTTATTTTGAAGAAAAGTTCTATTTTAGTTTATATTAAAAACTTAATACTGTACATACAATATTGCACATATCTCGTTCTATATTGCGTCAGAGGTACATTATTATGAAAAATATTGTTTTTTTTTAAGCCATGAAGCCAGACAAAGCGCAGGGGCACAAGTGTAAAAGTAACTTGATCGATCTTGATGACGTGGTTTGATTCCCTCTCAAGGAAACTTTTTTTTTTATTTTTTCGCTGATGTCGAGTTGTTTTCGCCACTCAACACTCAGTGCCTCCTCTTGGCGGGAAATGAGAATGGAGTGCCTTAACGCTAGTTTCCTCTGTCTACCTTTTTAAACCCTTTGAAAGTAAAAAAAAACTATAAATATTATTTTCAAGACATAGTAAAACTACAAGTCGACTTCACAAGTAAGTCTACTTTGATCAGTCGACCAGCTGTCGCGACCAACATGTCGTGGACGACTAATCTAAGCCATGAGACGCAACTGTGACTGTGTGCATTTTTGGTACAGTCGCGCTCCTTAAGATTTTTACAATTATTTTTACACGAATGAATATAGTACAAAAGTAATCTTTATTACTATTTTAAATATTTTTATATCTGTCTTTCCAATAAATGTAACTCTTATACTTACATATAAATGTAAAATTATATTTAAAATTCGATACTATAAATATTTAACAAATAACCATTTTTAATCCTCCTGATTCTAAAAAAATAAAATTTTATATTGCAAAACAAAGGGAATATGTCGAAATTATAAGTTTTATATTTTGTCACGTCCACGTTTTTATTTTAACAAGAAGACAGAATAAACTATACATTTTATGCAAATGTAACGGTCCATAGAAAATAACCTATACAAAATAAAATATATCAATTTTAAATATATATTATATTTATGATAAGGCCGTTATATACATATTCTCACTACAAAGGCTAGAGTTCTAAGTAAGAATCCTACTCAGGCAAAGGATTATTTTTAAATTATTGTTTTTTTCGCCTTGATAAAACGAGCCTAGAAATAATTTATTCTTATGTTTTCGTTTTCACTTTTAAGCACAACAGTACTCTTGTTATATACTGTCTAACTGGCTGACTGTAGAAAATGTAATTGTAGAGCACGCTAGGATAACTATTTATTAACTCTGTTATGTGGTGATGAGTCTAAATGAAACACATACAAAAGTTGTTCTATATATTTACTGGAAAATATAAACTTATCAATTTTGTATCTTTATTTGTAAAAGTTTCATTTTACTGCTTCGTTAGTTGGAGATCTGTCAGGATAACTTGTGTAAGTTTAAATATTATTTTCAGTGCTACAACTCATTTTTTTTTAATCTACGTTGGAGTTGTATACATTATATAATTCATCTCATGAGTCTTCAGTAGTATGAGAATACCGAATGAAGTGCAAATTCTACAAAATAAATATAATTTATATTTAATATAATTTGATATGACAGAGATCCGTAATAATGAGATGAGAAAGATGCCGAGATATTTGTAATTGTTTTATTCTATATGCACAATTATAATGGGTTCGATTCCCACTCGAAGGATTGAAATATTTAATACTTTCATTTCCTCATTCTGACTACAAGGCGAAGCGTGGCTATGAATTCCAACTCGTTCTCTCAAAGAATGCAGTGGAAAGTTGTGAAGGTGTACGTATGTGTCTTAATGGGAAACAGAATGTAAATCACCCTGTTTCCAATAGGTTCCCTCTACCTCGACGGGTCCTAAGTATAAGGGCCAAACTAACAATTTGGCAATTTTCACTTTTTTATGCCAAACGCATTTTATCGATATAATTTATCAGGTCAGCTATTAAAAAATAGAAATTTCTGCATAGAAATGGGACTTTTTGTTAGAATATAACGGCCTATGTAGCACTCATTTAAACGTACAATGGCCAAATAGTCATTTGAGACTTCTACGCGGGGAACTTCTACACATTTATTTATGTTTGGGGCCTATCAGCCAGTTTGATACTTATACGCTAAACAAAGCAATGGTTGCGTTGTGTAGACTGCAAAAGCTTAGTATTGTTTTTATTACGTTCGTCATGAGATAGATAACAAAAAACGTCTCTTTTTCACGAATTATGAGATAGAACGGCCAATGTGGTAAATTGGCCCATATACGTGTTTTATTGAGAAAAAATACATTTAGGCTCTAAAATATTTTTTCACTTTTGAGTTATTTGGGCGTTACTTTCATTTAATAATTGTCCAGATTATGTACTATACATTTTTTACTGTCCCCTTTGCTATTTAAAGCCAGTAATAAGCTTGATAATTGCATTTTAACTTTGATTAAAGATTTCGGAGTGACTCTACTAAGACAATCAAAATTATACATAAGAAAATTAATCTATTAACATGCTTATTTCTAATAATAATCACTAATCAAGTAACGTATCTACTGCCTTAAGTTCCAGGAAAAAACTTACCAAGAAACGTGACAGTGGATGAGTGAATAGATTCAAAATTAATAAGACATAAAAATACACAGAAAGCAGAATTTGGAAAATTATTAGAGGTCATTTACATTAAAGTATTTGAATAACTTGATGAAGACACGAGGCGTGATACACTTGATAAGTTTTAGATCACTGGTCATTATTCTAAGCAATATGGATTTATAGATAACTGTGACTTGCTAAAGGAGCATAAGCATGTGTCTGTGAACGCGACTATTTCTACTAGGGTTCTATTCTCCTCCAAGGAAATAAAATATTTTCACTTCTTCGCTCGAGGAAAATTGTGGTGTTGAGTTCCGCCACTCAACGTACAATGCGTGGAAAGTGGAGAGCAGAGCACTAAGCTCTCTCTGCCTACCCTGCTTCATACGGAATGCAACATAAAGCTGAAAAAATATATAATGAAAAATATGTAGTAATTATAAAAAATAACTATTACAAAGTGTAATGATTTTATATTTATAAGTTTTACTATTCGTAATTACTGACTTGGAGCGGAAGAAGAAAGAGGTCCTCTGGAATAACATATTGTATTAAAATTTAAGATAGACATTGTACAAGCTTTATAGTATTTTAATCTGGAAGAAATATAAGTTCTGTAAAAGCCTCGAGATGTTTTATTTCGTTACAAAAGGGTGATGATGAACTAATTTAAACGAAACAATTTATTTATGTATGTTATGTGTATCATATAATAATAGACATGTTTAATTTGTTTCTTACCTATAATAAAATCAAAATACAAAGTACTAAATGCAAGAAGATATTTAATAATAACAATAATAAATACTTCAATCAGTAAACTTGTAATAGTCTAATCTAGTTCAAAATCAAACGAAATAGCCAGCGATAGAATTAAATTAAAAACTAAAGAAGGGTGTGATGATTTCAGATTTTGTATTTTGTGTATTTTGTAACTGTAGTGGCCAAAAGCAAGATTTTATTAATGTAAGCGATAAGCATCTCATTAATATAAATTAAAACATTATTTTTCTAACTGAAAACTCAGTTATCGTGTTACCAAATCGTATAACGTATAAGTCTCTATGTGACATAGTTACCACAATATCTAACTTACTATCATTCGTAATAATCAATTGTTATCTTTGTCTCATTATTAACCTTCCTATACCCGCGCGTTTGTCTGAGAGACCGACAGAATGATTTTTCGATTTTAAATAAAGAAGGAATAATCCTAGTTTAATGAACTTTCTAGTACTTGCCTAATTTGATACGACCTTGAAATTGACGTGACGTGTGACCTAGAGTGGGGGTCACATTTGGGTGAACTGAGCGTCATTCGGTGCCAGAGACCGGCGCGGGTACACGTGTTATTATTTTTGGTGAGTAATATTTTTTATTTTTCATGATTTTCGTAGATTTATTTTATAGTTTGCATATTTTTTGTAAAGAAGTTTATTCGTATACATTTTTACCATAGTTTTACCTTAATTTTATTATGATATTTCAGAGTATTTATGCTATATATAAAATAAAAAAAATATTTTTGTTTTAGAGCTTCGTTAAGACAAAGTCAGATAAGACTAATGTTGGATGAAGCTGGACAGGATACAGAATACGAGGATGAAAATGACAGCGAGGTGGAAGATAACGTTGAAGTAAGTGAAAAAAATACGGATACCGAACAAGAAGGTGACTCGGAGAGTGAGTTAGAGGATGAACGAGGTACCAACTTTGGGAAAGATTCTCGGGAATCAATACATATATTATATTTTCACAAAATAATCCTAACAAAAAAATTGAAAGAAGATTTTTTCTGGAAAAGCTGTCGTATGAATTCATGGACGCGCAGTTGAGGAAACGGGCGGGAACTACTTCTTTACCGAGAATGATACGACAAAGGTGTGCTGAAATCTGCAAACTTGACGGTCAAGAATCAGCAGATGCCGCTAACAACTTAGGCCAAGGTCGTTGTAGCTTTTGTAGTTCGAAAAAAAACCGTAAAACGCGTTACAACTGCCTTACTTGCAAAAAATATTTTTGTTTGGAACACGCGGTTATGGTTTGCTCTTATTGCTATAGTAATGAATCTCAAGAGGATTAGATTTTATTTTATTATTCCTAGTTCTGTTATCTAGAAGATTTACGAAGATCTTTATGTTATGTTGAAGAAGAATTTTAATTTTGGTTCATTTTATCTTAGTTTGTAAGAATAACTAATGTTTTTCAATGGTTGTTTCTGAAGACTGTGCAACAATAATAAATGCAAATAATTGTAAAAAAATGGTTTAATTTATTAAACATATCCCTAACTTTAAATACAATATAAGTTTCCAATAGATTTTCCCAAAAAAAATCAAAGTTACGGATTTTAAGGTTTCGGTCCGTTACACCGTGCGCGGGTATAGGTGTTACACTATTTAGCGCGGGTACAGGAAGGTTAATCAATTTTATAACTAAAATATGAAAAAAAATATGATATATTGTTATTTAGCATAATACGCGTAAAACAGCCAATATGGTACATTGGCCTTTTTAAAGCGTTTTTAGAGAACAATAAATATAACAAAAACTAACGTATGAGGGCCATTGTGCAGTAAAAAAATACTAGGATAAATATAAATAAAATACTACGGTATATATATAGAGGATAGTTGATTTAGGTGATAAGCAAAGTTTCATTTTCTTCGGATGTACCAACATAAAATTATAGCAAATTTAAACTTTGGAAGCCTCTCCTGTAAAGTTGAGATTTCGCGCTTTGGCCCTTATACTTAGGAGCCATCGACCTATCCTGCTATAGTATGCAGGATACAACGTGAAAATAAAAAAATACAATTGCATATCCAAACAATCATTATTGTGCGGAATCCCACAGAGTAAAGCTAATAAACATATTTCTATGAAAAAAATAAAAAAAATAATGCAAAAAATTTAGTTCATCATCATCATAAATTATAATAGTTTAACATAATCGAAACAAAATGTTTTAATTAATTGGTACATACATACATACCTACTCTGTGTGCTACCTCAGTTTATACTTGGTTGCCTTTTTAAACATAAACCGTACTGCGATGTAGTCACCAGCAACTATGCGTGAGTAAATACTCCTCGCTTTATACGTTTGTCGTCTAGCGTACAATCTTGTTAAATTAAATTATAGCATGTGTAGCATTTAATTTTGTGTTATAAGAATAGGTAATCATTTTATTACGTGTTTAATAGCACTGGCAATATTGTATAGGTTCATTCTATTTCCAGCTTCACGCTGTATTTCATATGTAGCAGGGTAAGCAGAGGGAACCTGGAAGCCTAGTGTTAAAACACTTCTGTACTCATTTTTCCACCGAATTCTTGTAGCATTGCGTGTTGAATGGCAAAACTCAACGCAACGCTTTGTGTCCTGTCACTCATTCATTCATCATTCATTCATCATTCATTCATCATTCATTCATCATTCATTCATCATTCATTCATCATTCATTCATCATTCATTCATCATTCATTCATCATTCATTCATTCATTCATTCATTCGTTCATTCATTCATTCATTCATTCATTCATTCATTCATCCATTCATTCATTTATTCATTCATTCATTCGTTCATTCATTCATTAATTCATTAATTCATTCATCCATTTATTCATTCATTCACTCATTCGTTCAACTATTCATTCGTTCATTCATTCATTCATTCATTCATTCATTCATTCAATCATTCAATCATTCATTCATTCAATCGTTCGTTCGTTCGTTCGTTCGTTTGTTTGTTCGTTCGTTCGTTCATTCATTCATTCATTCTATCATTCATTCATTCATTCATTCATTCAAAAAGTAATTCGTAGAAATGTTTCGCAGAAATATTTTTAACATTTGCTATGTGGCACTCCCTTATTTTTTAATAAGTCAATTATCCTGTATGAACATATTTTATTTATATTAAATCTAGCGGACAACGCGGCTTTGCCCGCTTGAACTACACGAATATTTATTTAATATATTTATGGAATTATTTACAATTTTCCATAGGGTTAGTAAGAATATTTAAACCTAAATAATTAAACTCGGCCGAAAAAGAATAATAAGTAAGAATAAGTAAGGAAATAAAAAATCCTAATATTAGTAAAAATATACGAGTAATTGAAAGGAAAAAACAAAATAAGCAAAAATAATTATGGGAACATCTTAGTATTAGAAATAATACCCCAACTATTTCAAATGAAAAAAAATAATGATATGTAAACGTTAAAGTAATAATAATATGTAAACGAAATTATTAATATTGGAAAAAAGTACAATTTTTTACTGGAAACAAAACACTTGCGTTATCAATATTATCAATCTAAAATAAATATTTAAAACAATCAAATTAAAAATAACATGAAATAATAATACCAGAATAAAACAATACAAAATATATAAAGTAACCAATAAATAAACAAAAGTCTTCCTAATCTAGTACCCAAATAAGCGTAGAGACCCTAACAAAAATATGAATTAATAACAAACAAATAATTACATAAACATAATAAAAGGAAAATGTGTGAAAATTGACTCAACCGTCAACGTTGCGTGCCCGGTCGGGGCGGTATTCCGTAA
The DNA here is from genome assembly GCA_013421005.1 of Heliconius erato x Heliconius himera. Lineage (NCBI taxonomy): Eukaryota > Metazoa > Arthropoda > Insecta > Lepidoptera > Nymphalidae > Heliconius > Heliconius erato x Heliconius himera. Next base: position 15,676 of record JAATLQ010018275.1, on the reverse strand, counting down.
CCAAAACCCCGCATCCGCACACACTGCGCGGCTCGTAGGCTAGGTCATTTTGAATTTGTGATATCTACTAAAGTATTTATTATAATGAAGTACATTAAAGTACAATTTCAATGTAGATGAAACGCCAAAGGAGTCTATTATATTTATTTTAAAAAGGATTAATGCCAAATTATAGACCAAAATAAAAATTAACAAAAAAAGGAGAAAAAAGTAGCCTATATTTATCCCAAGATCCACAATTATCTCTATATGAAATTTTATCACAATCGGTTTGGCTGTGATTCCGTCACAGGCAGAAAGAGTTACTAACAGAGTTACTATCAAATTTATAGTATTAGTATGAATTATTTATAGTATTAGCAATACATTATTTTATCAAGAAATCAATATGCAATTTTTATCATGCATCATATATGTAACATACTCAACAGCTATATATAAGCCAACGTCAAATAACTCATGGCAGAAGTAACTTTTTCGCGAAATGCATCATTTTTGTGCGAAATATAAGTTTTTAATTAAAATTCAAACAAACTCTGCCAGTCCGAGTTATTGTAATTTTATTTTGCAAAATTCAAAATAATCACATTTTTTCGTAGTTGAAATTTATGAAAGTAGCAAACTATTAAAAACCAAAGAACGAAATAAAAATGAAATATTTCAATTTGCACTTTTTTCGTTTTTTGTCGTTATGAATTAATTTCAACATTTATATGAATTGACTTTTAGAATACTTTAAGATAATATATATATTTTCAAACTTTTTCTAGAGTAGATAAATAGACAAAAATCTATTTTGGCACGACTTTACAAGCAATTTTAAAATTTGGAAGGTAAACTTAACAATGGCTCTTTTGAACATAAACACATTTTTTTTCCTTATTACAATAAAATATATGTATCATTCAACTGATTCTAAAACAGCATTCCACTTTGAACCAGGAATGTAAAAATAAAGCACCGACGTAATAAACTATATCATTTTTGCCGTCAAATACAAGTAAATATCTTTAAACTGAACATTGCATTTTAGGTACAACATAAATTACATAACATTGACATTATGCAGCAGGGTAGGCAGAGGGAGCCTATGTTAAGGCACTCCGCTCCCCACTCAGTTCAAAGCCGCGCTTAGCCTCGACATCAGAGCGAAAAAATAAGTCCAAGTCCAAGTAATCCAGTTACATATATGCGATTAAGTCAAATCAATGCATAAAGTTTTTAAAATTGCGTGTGAGCTTTGATCTGCTAGTATTTTTGACTTATTGATATTAATCTAAAAAAAACAGATTTATTACATTTACATCGTAGGTAGCACATTTTAAACGTTTTTTAACAGAATTCGGTGTGTTTAGAGCCTATAAATATATAGGCTATAACATATTATCAGGTTGTAAAATATCATTAGTTGTTTGGTTTTTTATATTGGTCTTCTAATGAAACAGAATGCAAAGGAGACGGAAACATTTGGGCCCAAATATAAAGTTGACATATGTAATATATGGTCTGCAAAATTTGTAATTTTTTTCAATTTTAAAATACCAAAAATCAGATTAATTGACAATTTAGAAGCGGAAATCATCATCGATATAAATACTCCATTTACAGAATTACGAAAATATAATATTTGTAAATTTTAATTAAATCCAAGTTTTTTTTCATATAATTAAATAATTTTGGATGTAGCGACCACCACGCTATGGATATGGATCACTGTGTTAATTGTGCCATAGTCTCTCTTTTACCAAATCTCTAATAACTCAGCTCTCAGATTGCTAAAACTGACAGATTTTTCAGGGAAGGAATGATGTACCTTATCTAATAAATCATAGCATTTTCATTCTTTTACATTCTGGGCCCAAGAATATATGAAATCGTTTTAGTCTCCTTTGATATTGTAACTGTACATGAGGAAATACAAACATTAAATAAATATTGTTAACATTTTTAAAGTCTTAATCCACACTTAGGAAAGAAATATACTTATTAAGAAAAAAACTAAGGTTTCTAAATATACATAAAAAAAATAAGTTCAAGAAAAAATGGAACCACTGTAGGATCGATTAGGTTTAATTGAGCTTTTTCACCAAAACGCATAAAGAATTAGGTATGTGTAACAGTATGTACTCTAATTGAAACATACAATTTACATGCTGACACCTACAGGTGTACAACATTCAAATAGTTCTCCGAGAAAGTTACAATCAAAACATATGAACCAAAACGGAGTCAAAGGCGAAAACGTATTCGTATAATTGAATAATTACGGTGTTCCAACACTCTGACGTACAACTTTAACATAAATATACTATAACTTTAACATAAACATAGCCCGGTACTTGCCCTTACATATGAATATTCATTCCCTTTGCCGCTATCACCAAGGTCAACCCCATATTTACATACATGTGCCACTAAAGGAACACTCACGCTCGAGCTACACTGGCTCTATTCGGACCTTTGAATACTACGCATTGACGAGTGAATGCACACGTCGACTATCTTAACTGGCCATCTAACTTCACGTACTGGATGAAATGAAAGGCTCTAGTATAAAGTCCGCTTTAGAAACGTAAAATAAGCTTAATATTTGCAATTTGAGCTATGTAAATACTGCTTCGCTTTTAGTTTGGGATATAAAACTTTTATATGGCGTTTTTCAATCATGTTTTTTTTTATCTTTGCACTTTTGTGAGTCTTACAAAGTGAACGCAGTGATTTATTATCCTGCATTGAATGTTTTATTTTTATGATTATTGTAAGTTTTCTTTAAATTATTTTGATAATAAAATCATGTAGATATCGAGTAGAGAATTTAATATTTCGTACGGGGCCTATCGCGTTGTAGGAGTTATTTTTTAATAAGTCCCTCGACGGGGATTAAACCCACAAACGTCGCGTTACAGTCACACCCTTAAGCCGCTGCGCTACGCTGGCCTGAAAATGTAGCCTCGGTTGAAAATATAATGATAAGCATAAATGAATTTAATAACTGACCTCTTGCTTCTCTTTCCTGGCATTATTACTTTCATAAATTCTGTTTGAGTTTATACAGGTGTTTCAAAACTACCCACCTACTAATATCAGAGCTTATTAAAGTCATCCCGTCAATGTGTTGGGCAAGTAGTTCAGTTTTGCGTAAACAGCTGTTTTGTGAGATATAAGCCTGATGTTTAACTTTAACCATTAAGTTAAGTTTATCTGATCTGTTAAGATAAGTTTCAGTTATTATTTTCTATATTTTAATATTTCCGTATACTGCATATACAGAGTGGAAGTGTAAGCACCACTTTAAATGAAACCAGTTTTAACTACTCTATAAAAGCCTAATATAAATCAGAAAAAAAATAAATTCCCAAAAATGAAAAAGTTATTTTTTCAAACAAAATAAATAATAAAATTGTCGTTTTAAAATAAAACGCCATTTGTAAGGACGACGCACGCACACATAAACCTATCAAAGGAACACCGCCGCGCACGGCTCATTCCGAAATCAAGTCGTAGGTATTGGCGATAAAGTAGTAAATGTTTACGTTATAGGGATCTATACGTAATCGCGTCACACGAAATACAGGTATGGATAAAAATCGTGAAATGAAAAAAATATTCTAGGTCCTAACTGATGAGGCATCTTGATTAATTTCTGTAGGTATGGTTTTGAAATATTTTACCCTATATCCTGTTTCCGTAAAAGGAGCGCTGCCTCTTCCACCCTGCATAATGCGTTGCTTAAGCTATTTTTATTTTTATTATTAACGTTATATAAATTTACTTTATCACATTTAAATATGTTGACAAATTTAAGCTTTCGTTTTCGTATTTATGTCAATATTGGAATAATTGCCACCATCATCACTATTATACTATATAGAAACTTAGCAGTGGAGATTAAAATATGTAATGAAGTATGTTTAGCTTTTAAATTATTTTGGTTCTTGTGATGAATTGGAAATATTTAAGAGACCAGTTGTGGCGTAGACCAGTTTGGATGCAGGCGCCCAAATGGGCGATTGTAAAAGCCATAGATTGTGGAGTTCCGCAACTCAACACGCAATGCGTCCAGAATTCGGCGGAAAATGGGGAACGAAGTGACCGTTATTCGTTCATGCGTTAATTATTACTGCGGTTCGCTTTCATGTGATTATTTCATTAAATTAATAAATGTTCATATTACTTTAATTGCGGAAGTGTAAGAGTTGGTATGTATAATATAGCTTTATCGGTATAACGTTGCTTAGTTTTCCAAACTATTACACAAAACGTGGCGTTGAATTCCGCAATGTAACATTCAATGTCCTGAAAACTTGCATTTGTTTTGCTTGTTTTGACATTTTTTTTTGTGAAAATATATAAGTACCTATATAAATACACATACATACATGTAGGTACATATGTGTATTCAAAATCTACTAAAAGTAAAACAAATTGTTTCGAAGTCCCCATAACAGCTATTTTTGATTACTGTATGTAACCTTGTTCCCATTTTTGCTGATCCGAAGTAAAACTATTCAAAATTTTCCTACTCTCAATACAATAATATAGTGGTAATAAAAGTCATGCTTGATCCCTCTTAGTCTATTTATATCTCTTACAATTCGACTTCTAAGCTGAAAAACGGATTGCAAAGCTTTTGTTTTAAAAATTTAACGAGAAAACAATTTTAAACTATTATTTTTAAGTAATACATATTATACAGTATAACTAGTAAAGAAAATATATATTAAAATCGCCAGAAAATATTTTCAAAGTTCAATTTAACCATTTGTTGCTATAAAAGCTCCCAAATAATCTCAGTAATTTATTGTGTGTTTAGTGGAAAAAGCTTAAGAGCTTGACGTCTCAGTGGCTAAGTCGAATATAATAATTAAGATGCTGGAAGGTCGAGCCCGAAATACTACAGTTCTAAGTACGCTTCAGGAATATTAAGTTGCTAATTCTGATAAGAAAATTGTAAATAGGAGTATATTTAAGTTCCTTGTTCAGTAATTATTATAATATCTTAAGCTAATTTATGTATATTTAAATATTCGAATTGATACATATATTTTAGAAAATGTTATGAAAGTTGTTTATTATGACTATATTGACATTTTAGATGATGCTCACAACTTTTAATAAATTTTTAAAAATATGCATATATAAATATATACACATGTTAATTTAATAAAAAGAATTTTCTATACAATTAAGCATACTCTTTCTTGCAGTTTGGAACAAACTATCTGTTTGACATTGAACGCGATAGTTGTGGATTCGATCTTCACTCGGGTAGATTTATACGTATAATTTATTTACAGTTCCTCGCTCAATATCCTCGCCTCATTTTGTATCTATATAGACAAAAAGTGCGGCTTTAAACACACGAACACTTAATGTCTCGAAAGAAAGTGGGGAACAAAGCAGTACATATAGTATCCCATAGCACTATGTTCCCTCTGCATAGCACTAGGTTCCCTCTGCATAATATTAGGTTCCTTCCACCTACTCTTTGCAGGCAGCAAAAGAGTGATGTTGTAACAAAAATCGTACTGATACACAATTTCAAAAAATTACAGAGCCCAGGATGTGAACATATTTCTAACAATAAACGTTCTAGTCACTTTCTAGTATTATGAGCATATAAATTAAATAGCATAACGTTACAAAGTACGGGAGTTATATATAGCTATGTGTACCCACTTATAAATACATAAAGAATATAATTTTAATATGCTTTACTTAGAGAAGTTCAATGTCCACTCGTGGAAATCAAATATTTAATATTTTGATTGCTTCACTTTTGTAACGAGACAAAGCGCAGTGTAGAGTTCCACAACACGCAATGCGTCCATAATTTGGTCTTAACAGTAGGTTCAATTCTGAGATACTGAAAGAAACTGACTATTAGTGTTGAATGACCTTAATAGCATAATTTTTGTAGAATATTTTAGTAACTAAAACAAAGTTTATAATACAAGTCTACATATAATTTTTTGTTTTAGACATAATAGGACGTAAACGCATTATAATTGGCTAGTGCGCTTGGAAAGTATCCAAAAGGCGTTGGTTGGTATGCCATATTCAAATTTATAAGCAACTTTATTTATATTCATAATTATTTTTTTGCTTTTGCTATATATTTATAATAAAAGATATTTGTTCGATTATATTGTTAGTCATAATATTAATACTAATGTGAAATAAATGGGGAAAGGATAGGAGAAAACCCCTGCATAAAGGCAGAGAAAACCTGGAAACGAGACACTTGACACTTCGAGACGTGTTCTCCACTTTCGCAACAATTTTGAAATGCACCATAGCGATTTATGTTTACAAAGAAAAAACGAAAATAAATGTTATCATTTCCCCAAGAGCGGATTGAACCCACAATTAATCGCGTTTACAGCCAGACGTTGTTTCACTTTGCTACGAGGACGTCGTAGCGCAGAGGTACAGGAGTGCGAATATAAAGGCGACGGTTGTAAGTGAAGTACCTAATATTTCCATGTCCTCGCCCTGGTAAGGCAAAGCGCAGGCCTGAGTTTCGACACTCAATACATAATGCCACAAGAATTCGACAGAAAGTGGGGAACGGAAGCGTCTTAATGAAAATGGAATGTCTTAACACTAGGTTCCAAGATTTCTACCATGCTATATGTGCGGGATAATAAAATTTTACAAATTATTGGTTGGTTAAAAAGTATATTTTTTATAAAATAAAATGCGCTACTTATATATTTTTTTTTATTTTTGATACATAAAAGATTTTAAAAAATCTATACAATATAACTGAAAGTAAAAAATTAAGGCAGCCAGCACATGAATAAAAATTAACTATTCAAATTGTTTTTTAAATATACTCAAAGAGAATACTTGTAAACGGACTATTTTAAAACCACAGTCAATAGACATTTAAAGACCAATAACGGTAAAGAATGTACTCGTTTAGAAGATAAATGTATGAATCTGAAGCTAACTGCTTGACCATTTCAGAAATGGTTTCACTAGTACGTATTTTTTATATGTAGACAAATGTATGAAGTTGGATTAACGAGTTTGTATAATATAGTAAGTGCTAATAAAGATATAAGTTCATGAATGTATTTTTTTTTAGTTTGAACTAGCGTCAAGAGTCATGATTCAGTTCTTCATCAGTTCTTTTCTTGTCACTCCAAATCAATATATTGATTGTTGAGAGGTGAAATATATTCAAAACTTTATTAAAATGTTCCTCTCTATATGTACTACACTTTGTTTTAAGTTAACCAACGCGGAGGAACTCAAATCAGTACTCAATTTTTTTCAGATTCACGCTGTATCCCACATATAGCAGGATAGGCAGAGGGAACCTAGTGATAAGAGACTGTTTTCCATGTTCGGCCGAATTATCGAAAAATTGTAAGTGAGTTGAGTGGCGGAACCCAACGCCGCGCTTTTGCCTTGGTACCAGAGCAAAGAAATGAAAATATTAAATTGAATTGAAAATATTGCCCCTAGTCGGTATCGAACTCACAACCGTCTATATACAGTCTCACGCTTCTGTCCATGATTCAAATCGAAACTTTGTATAGTCATTGATATAAAACTTCTCTAAAAGTAAATCAAAGTTCATATCTACTGCATTAAATCCGACACGTTAATACTGTACCACGATAACGTACTAACTCATCTTATCCTACTAATATAATAAATCTGATAGTTTGTGAAGAGAATGGAGCAAACATTCGTTCCATTACCACGCTAAAACTACTGAACAGATTTAGATTAAATATGACTGTTATATAGTTTATACGTCAGAATGGCACATAGTCTATAATTTATGTAAATATTTTGCATAATTTGACAGTAATGTAACAATAACTTTAAGCGGGCGAAGCCGCGCGTGTGGTGCTAGTACTAAATAATAATATGTAGTATACCCAAATAATTTTATGCGAAGCTATTTCGAAATGTATTATACTTAGCGAAGTCATTCATGCTTTTCAAATCTTAATCGAGATGTTGTCTGTTGGCTTCATAGAAAAGCATATTCACTCAGACCCACTATCGCTGAATCCACTCGCAAATAAAGCGATGTTTCAAGCAGATATGCTTTTGCCAGTGAATTCAGAAAATAGCCCTAATGGCCTTCACATTTATAGAACCAGACTTGTATTTGGGTCGTTTAAACATGGTATTGACATACACTCGGCGTAATAGTTTTTACGTCAGTTTTGAATTAGTTTTTTAAATTTTCATAGTGTTTTGAATGTAACAATAACTACCATATTTGACTTTGATTTTTATCTTTTTTTTTATTATTTTTTATTGGAAGATAACTTTTTATAAATAAGTGTTGATGCGCTCCAATATTGTTGTGCTAAGCATGATGGTTGTAGGTTCCCATTCGATAGAATATATATACGTAGCTAAATTAAGTATTTGTACCTGTAACCCGGTGTTTGTCGATAAGCAATTCCACACACAAACGGTCGCTACTGAATAAGAAATATCACATTATTCATATTTTCCCATATTGAACACAATAAAGAGATTCAAAAACATCAAAACTCTTTCTTCATATTACTTTAAAAATTTGGAATTATTATTAATTTTTCTTTAGAAACATGCAAAATGAAATAAGATAATGTAATAAGACACTATACTGCTACTAACTACCAAAAAAATAAAAAAACTTTTATGAAAAGAAAATCATGAGATAAATGAAGATCAAAATAGCTTAAACTACATATCAATCAGTCTTTGTATTAAGACTTAACTGTCCTTGCCTTTTTGATATCCACTACTGCAAATATGTATTGTATGTTTTTGGCATATTTTCTTAAAGTGTATTTGACAAGCTGTCTTTGTTTTCCGATCTTTCCTTCAGTTACAATCTTCACATCGGGACTTGCATAGATTTATTTGGGACCTTGAGGTGTGCCAAATGGCATATTGTCTTCATTGTTTTTGTGTAAACTCAAAATAAATTATATTTTAATATTTGTGGACTGTGGCAAATAAACAACGTGCAATGTATGAGCATTTGGCCAATTCTCTTAATTTGTCTTTCTTGGGCCACTCCAAGCTCCCGAGTGTTCTTTCTTATCTTTGACAGCAACGTAAGCATCCTAAGAAGAAATCCTCAGCGTTGAGATGTCTATAAAATATTTCCATTATCCCAATAGTTTTTTCCCAATTACACATGTAATTTTGGAATTTCCTTAAGTAAAAAAGACAGTTTGGAATTTTACTGGAATCGTGTCCTGCTCACTATCGCTGTCATGGTTACTGTGCTCCATGATCCTCAGTTTTTGATGCAATTTCATTGGGACTATCTTTTTATTTTAAAATTTATTCTACAGTGCTATCTCAGATTAGGAAATTCATGGTATTGAAGTCATAAAATAAACATATATATCAAAAACAGAAAATAATGTCTATTCTCTTGTTCTTCTAATGTTTTTTTTTGATAGTCATAGTGCCAAGTTTTTTGAATGTAACAATGTACCCACTGTAGACATATTTGACTTATTTCTTTCATTTGATAGTTCTTTCACGTGGTAACTCTTACTAAACATTTACTTGATGCACGTATGTTAAGACTCGGTTCGATTCTCTTGTGGTAATGAAATATTTAATCATTTTATTTTTCTTGCTCTGATAACCAGGAAAATCAATGCGTTGAGTTCTGTCAAAAAATAGATAAATTGTTTTTGAAAAGAGTAGTCTTAAGATTCCTCACTCTCTGTTCAATTCTCGAGATATTGTGTGTTCAGAAGCGGAACTCAACACCGCACTACACTCTGCAAACAATATCAAAATGTTTAATATATGAATATATGGTATACGAAATATCTTTATAGTTTTCACATCCTCAAAGAATTTTCATACTATAATTCCGTCAACTAACGTTATCATGTGTGTTACAGTTTTTGTATGTTATTAAATTTCTCATCAAAAATACTATCCTTTCGGCGGTGGAATTTTCTGTAAAGATATTGTGTTGTAAAGTTTTCGATATAAATTTCATTGTATAAAATTATTTATTATTATAAAGTCAGGTAATTCATATGTTCTATAACTTATTATATACAAAAAGAGAAGAAATGTCTTAGCATTCAATGTATTCACTGTACCATAGCGTTGCAGCGTGAGGAGCTCGCTTCCACTGCCCAAACTCCTCTCCACTTTACTTTATAGTTCAACATAGACTAAGACTTTTTAGCATACTGTAGACAGATTTCGCTGTAATAACTCTAGCTTCTACATCTACAACATAAAATAAACTCTAAACCCGTTCCTAATTGAAGACAGCTATAGATTAAAATCTCATTTTTTATACTTAAAATAGCAAAATAGTAGGAATAAAGAATCTAGTGCGAATATGAAAAATATATCACAGTACACTCCACTAGAATGTTTTATATGACATTATTTTCATTTTCCCAGTTTTATAGGCAAAGTGGGATAAAATTTATATATAAACACAACAAGTTATCTTAAAAATTGATAAGAGAGTATCTTAAACTTTCTTTTAATCCAAAATATGCCAAAAATCTCAATCAAAGTTACATACTATATAAACAAATTAGTAGTATAATTATAGCATACAAAGCTCACTTTGGCAACATAACTAAACAGCGTCGCTGCGGTAACTGTTAGTCGCCGTTAAGGAAGCACACGGGAATTCTCAGACAACGTGATAAGTTTGTCCCACCACCACCCACTCGCAAGGAATCCAGCTTAATTAAATTACTGGGTGTTTATGTTTATGGTATGGTTTACAGCTTAGTTTTATAAATGGTTGTTTTGGTTTTTAATATTGTAGTTGTAATCAGTAGTAGCTTTTTAATAGTTTTAGATTAAAATGAGATGGTTATTCTGGATTTATAATGTATTCATACAAGTGAATGATTCCTCAGTTTATTAAAATACAATGCAGTGATAGTTTTCGTCGTCCCGAAGATTCTACAAAAATATATTACAAAATTTTAAAAAATAGTTGAGATGGAAACTTGTCTTTTTTGTTTTCTAGAAACAGAAATAGAGATTAAGAAAAAAAATCCACTTAGCTTGATGAGAACGTATGGTTTAGTGGTCAGAGCGCCTGGTCGGTTTCCAGGAGGCGCGCGTTCGAGTCCCGCTACGTTTAAATTTTTATATGTCTTCTAAATAAGGATAGGTTCTCTGAGCTTAATCTGCTGCATGCGCTTTTCTACAAAAAATGAGAGTGAGAGTTTCAACAAAACACTGGATCTGTTTGACACTGTGTTACATCACGTTCAATAGTCAGGTGCTGGCGCTATCATCGCGCCAGCTGGTTGATTTTTTTTTCAGTTTATATATTTATATTTTTTATAGCGCGAAACCCTTTCCAATAGCTGCCAATGTAGTAGTAAAATGTTTTTTTTTTTATTTCTTTTATAATAAAATATCCACTCGATACTGAAGACGATGTTTTCATTTTACTGAACATTTTCTTGTACAAATAGAGAGAGAGTATTATCTCATTTAAATGAGCAATAGTAATTGCAAGTTATCAAGAAATCCTTGATTGCCTCCGAGAATAGAATTAATTAGGTTAAAAGTGATGATAGAAAAATAAAAGATATTTTTATAAGGCCATTTCATATAAGTGAAAATAGTGAACATTGATAAACGCAATTCTACATAATGAATCAAAAGGTTAAGAAATATAGGGTTAAAGTTTTATTTCGTTTTATTAAACAACATTTTCTTACAAATATGCTGAAAACAATAATCAATCAAGTGCGAGTCGGGCTTGCCCACTGAAGGTTTCATATTTTTTTAGCGTCACGCCATATCCCGCACACAGCAGGGAAAACAGAGAGAATTTAGTGTTAAGACACTGCGCTCCCTATTTTCCGAAGAATTCTGGACGCCTCGACACCTGAGCGACCAAAAAGGAAATATTAAATTTGTCATTTCCTCGATCCCACTCAATCAAACCCACGACCTGTCGCGTTTACAGTCACATTTTGTTCCCCAGCGCCACGACTGGCTTCTAAACAACATGTACTGTGATAAAAGTAGTCTTTTCTGTAAAATGTAAATCATCAATCGGTTCATTAAAAAAAAAGTTATCGTCATTTGAATGAACTCAAGGCATTAGTTTGCCTGCGAATGTTATATAGCAATCGCGCTGGTAAGATTGCTGGCTAAAGAAGGACATTCGAAACGTCTTGATTATATGACTGTTGATAAAAAAATATATTTTTGAAGCACTATTATACAATATTTTATACAATAAAGTAAACAAAATTGAATTGTTAGTGGAGATTACCTTCATAAATCATAACAGTTAAATTGAAATCGTAATTAATTCAACATAGAGATAAAGAACGATTTCATCTTCAAAGAGATATCAAGCAAATACATAGATTTTGTGGTTCGTTCGTTCGTTTGAAAAAAATCTATATAAAAATGCCTAAACATCCTTTCTACGTGTACTCTGTAATAACTACATATTTACCAATTGTACATTTAGCTAATAATATGTGTAACTAATTTAAAAACTGTACAGGAGTTAATATGCAAACATTAAAGTTATTTTACAAAGAATATTATGAATCCTTACCCAAATCAATAATTTAACATTAAGGCTGTTTCTGCAGCAGTACATTATATTATTAAGTAACATCAGCACATTTAACAGAGCTTTAAAAAAATAACATAGGTAAAAAGAACGTAATGTTGCAAAAATATATACATATAATAAATAATTAGCTTTATGTATATTTTATGAATATCAAATATCAACATTGGTCATATTTTTTAGTTCGAAACAATCAAAAATTCTTATAGAAGTTACGATAATGTCGTAAAAAAATCATATAGAATATTACAGATTAAAATAATAAAAAAAATCATATTAGAAATCATTAGAGTTGTCAATGATTTCTAATATGATTAAAATAATAAAAAAAATCATATTAGAAATCATAAGAGTTGTCAATAGAGGCCGGTCGTGGCGCAGCGGCACGAGGGGTGACTGCAAAACCGACTGGTTCTGGGTTCGATTCCCACTCGAGGAGATGAAATATTTACTTAAATTTATATTTCCATTTCCCCGCTCTGGTGTCGAGGTTAAGCGCGGCGTTGAGTTCTGCCACTCAACACGCAATGCCTCCAGAATTCGGCAGAAAGTGGGGAACGGAGTGTCTTAACACTAGGTTCCCTCTGCTTACCCTGCTGTGTGCGGGATACAGCGTGAAGCTAATTTAATTAATTTAATTAAAGTTGTCAATCAATTCTGCTTATTAAATCAATAATCATGTATTTTACGCGGGCGAAGCCATGGGCGGGCCGCTAGTACAACATATTATAACTTAGTCACGGCGCATTTTCAAAAGCGGGCGATTGTAAGCACTATAACTGACAGGCCACTCTCCACTCAATACAATATATAAATAGACATCAACCATCACTATATAAAAATTCTATAAATAATATTTATAGAATATTTTAATCTTTTAGTATGGTCCAGAATTTGTTAAAACCGTTCGTAGTGATCGTAAGTAATCCAAGATCTTTTAGAGTTTCAAGGAATTCTCTACACCGTGAATTCTTACCGGACTGCGGCTGCAATAGTCTTATTGAACCCTCCAGGACGTTTGTGTGTGATCTTTCTGAAGTACTTGTTACGCTTGTGTCCGCTTATTTGTCCAACGCTTTTTTTATCGTAGAAAACATAATGCGTCAATCGAGTGATGTCGACATACTTATAATATATAGCGTCACTGGTGCTGACATATTTGGTATAAGCGAATTGCTTTAGTATTGTTGGATTCTGTTGCTGAGTTTCTTCCGCCAGTTCTTCTCAGCACTAAGGTTCTTTACTGAACTGGTAGTAGAATCGTGCCAACTTAGAGTCGCTGGCTGTTCTAGCGATAACTGAGTATTTACAACTAATGATTTCTATATTACATTCCCACAACTCTGAGATAAGAATTTATTATTTTTTCTAATAATAATAATTTTCTCTACTTATTATTCTATTTCGGCTTATTTTGATTATAAATATTCGTATAGCTCAAGCGGGCGAAGCTGAGTCCTTGACCGCTAGCAGTTTATAATTTATAATTTGTTACCGTCTTATCTTTATAATATTCAATTAAATATATCTACAGATTGCCTTTAATATCAGACATTGAAAAAAATCATATTATATAGTTTTTATAAATTGTGAATATGTATTTTCATATAATAATAGTTTTATAACATATTATAAATGATACTATTATATTTATACATATTTCCTTTTACAGTAATTTAATTTTTACAGTAATAAAAATTATTTTTAATATTTACGAATATATATAAACATTAAATTAATAAATATAATTTACTCAACCTTAATTTCAAACTTTAATTTCACGATTCACATACACGTATCTAACAATGATGGCGGCAAGCATTTTACGTACATTTTGAAGCATTTTGATTATACCGATTGTTGTTACCTTGACTTAAAAGAGGAGAAATTAAATAAGCTTGAGGGTCTCCAAAACATCTGCATAAGGTTCATCTTTGGACTCCGCGAATTTACAGATTGAAAGAATTTCAAGTAAACAGATTAAAGAATTTCAAATGGCTCCCAATTCGACTTCGCCTGAATACTCATGTTCTTTGTCTTCTAAAGTTCAATTTAATCCATCCAGTAGGTGTGCGCATTTGTTCGTGTTTGTAACTCTTTACCTGTCTAAATCAGGCAAGCTCAAACTTTAATGACCTTTGAAAAAGGCTGAAAGAATATTATATGACACTTTGAGAATTTAAGATATAATTGACGAATTCAATTAAAACGTTTAGTATTCCTACAAAATCTTTTTATGCATGTATATATGTGTTTGTGTATATGCCTATATGTATACGTGTATCTATGTATGTATGTGTTTATGTATGTATACTGTAACGATCGATACCAGAACTAAAATGTGTAGGTAAATAATATAATTAATTTAAAATAATAATAAATTTATAAAAAAATATTAAAAATATAATTTATAATATTTAATATTTAAATAATATTATAAATTATATTTATAATATTTATAGCTTACAATAAATATAATCTTATAAATAATAGTTTAGTTCAGTTCTTTAATTACCCGTCCCGTTCATAAGTAATATTAAAGTGACGTAATATACCGTAGGTACATCATATAAATTTATTAAAAATAATTTAATGATTTTATATAACACAATTATTATTGTGTATTATAATTTAAAATAAATAATAACATAATTAATATTTTAATTATTGTAAAATATAATATTGGCTGAATAAGCTACTGTCAACGTCAAGGTCAAGAAAAAGCAAAGAAAGAGAGAGGAGATGGCGGACGCGTCTGAGGAAGGATAGAGGTTAAAAATGTTTAGAGAAGTTTTAATTTATAATTAATATATATTTAGTTATCTCTATATATAATAAGACAGTAAAAATATTTTGTCTGTACATTTAGTAATTTTGACTGAAATGGATAGAGGGACACTTAAAAAGACTAATAGAAAGCAAAAAGATTTTTTTTGAATTTCTTGTCTGTCTGTCTGTCTGTCTGTCTGTCTGTCTGTCTGTCTGTCGGCATATTGTTGTCCGCATTTTTCTCTGAAACTACCGAACCGATTTACTTGAAAATTTCACCAATTGCTTTGTTTTAACTCAATTTAGGTTCTAAAGTTTGGTTCATCAAAA
>JAATLQ010018272.1:2290-58714 GCA_013421005.1 Heliconius erato x Heliconius himera | reverse complement strand
TATCCGAGATTCCACAATAATGGGCCTAACACCGACCCCTGTGGAACCCCGCAACCGACCCTTCTTCGACCGATCCGACCGTCTCCCCCAATCCATAAAACTACTCTATCCTGGAGGTAGTCATCTAACAGCCGCCGGAGATAAAGAGGCACTCTGTGATATCGGAGTGCTTCTTTTAACGTCTCAAACGGCAGGCTGTTAAATGCGTTGACCACGTCTAACGAGACGGCGAGAAGCACATTTTTCTCTGCCGTAGCGGCCAACGACCGAGTCTTCAGAACGTTCAGGGCGTCAATAGTTGACCGACCAGCCCTGAATCCGAACTGAGCCTCTGAAAGGCCCGGTCCTACCTCCTCTAGGTGCTGAATAACACGAGAGGCAACAATCTTCTCAAAGATTTTAAGAGAATTATTTTTTATCCTGCTATAATTATGTTATAAAAAATATCCTAAGTTTATAAAAAATGATTATAGTATAGGCTCAATATATATACAAAATAGTCCAAAAATGCTTAAAAATTATCCCAGTCCATTCTGACACAGCAGCCTTATGCTATGAACATGTTGTATTGATATCATAAGTAGATCAAAATAGCATTGCAAGTGTTTCATATATTTTTTTTAAGCTTAATTCTGTATCTCAGGTACAGCAGAGTAGGCAGACGTATCGTAAGTGTTAAAACACACGTCCTCCACTACCGCTCAATTTTCAAGTCGATGCGTGTTGAATGTCGAAACTTAACGCCGCGTTTATATTTTTTCAGTAATTTTTGTTCCTAAAATAAAATCCAAGCTACTTATTAAACAAAAGATTATTAAATATTCCTCACTTGTGAAATACCTTGGTAAAATAGTCTAAAATGCTACTAATACTTTACCATATTATTTTTTTTTAAGAGAAAAGAAGAAGATTTACCAAAACAAAAAAAATGAAATGATTTATAAATAAATCATTTCATAAATGCAACTTCACAGTTAGTGCAATGTTACATTTATTGTCGCAATAAAAATGTTAATGTATGTAACACAGTAACTAAGATGTGTAATGTTATTGACGATCGTTACAATATATTTATTAAGTGGCGAAGGCTCGGTTTTGGTATGAATTATAAAAATTCGTAAAAAAATAAATAAATCAGCTTCACGCTGTATCGCACTGCGGGGTAGGCAGAGGGAACCTAGTGCTAAGACACGCTGTTCCCCACTTTCTGCCGAATCATCGAGGCATTGCATGCTGAGTGGCAGAACTCAACACCGCGCTTGTCCTCGACACCAGAGCGAAGAAGAAGATAAATTTAAGTAAATATTTCATCTCTTCGAGTGGGAATCGAACCCACAACCAGTCGATTTTACAGTTTGTGTCCCTGCGCCAATAAAAATGTCTAGCTACCTACAATTTATAAACGTATTTCAGGCACGTGTACACCTTTCAGTTGACACTACTATATAATTTATAGTTGCTGTTTCTGACTATAAAGTATTTAATTGACCACAACTATGTAGCAGAGGTCGACTACCAAGTGGTTCATAATTGGTGAATTCGTAGATAGTAACGTGTAAAAGGATAGTGAAAAGATAGCATCAAAACATATTATATAGGTTCTTTGATTTTCACGATTATTACACATTTGAAATGAAACTATTCTAACTGGATTAATCACGTCAGTTCGCTGTCAGTTGACATAATTATTATATCAAACTAAATTTTGGAAAATTTAGTTTGATATAATAATTATGTCAACTGACAGATGAATGCCACCTCAGTCTACCCGTGACCACGGACTACTGCAAAGTGTTCGAAACGTCGGGTTTTCAAAATGTAAAACCTTAAATATACGCGATTAATTCGGCTAAATTAGTTTCATTTAAAATATTATATAGGCTTTGTAGCTAAATTGTCATTAATAGTTATTTTGTAGGAATTAGTCTCTATAGTCCGTTTAGATATAATCACTTTTTAGTACCTCATTCATTGGCTGAGGACGGAGAAGCAGGAGCGAGGTTCGTGTGTTCGATTCCGTCCAATTTTTTCGATTTTGTGTTTGAGTGGTGGAACTCAAATCCGTCTTTTGACTTAGACGAGGAGAAGAATAAAATTCATTCATCTGAGTAGAACACATAACCACACGCCATATCTGAGGCTTTGCCACTGCGCCACGACATCCTCTTACAACTAGCGTACTCTATAATCATATAAATGATTAACATCTTTAAATCAAAATTTGTTACAGACAAAAGAATTAGGTACACTAAGATAACCTATAGCAACTTTCCCATTACCCCTTCACTGAAACTACATAGCCACAAACAACTAAAAGGGTTCCAAAGACGGTAAAAAATCCTAAAGTTCTGGTAGGAACCAGCTACTTTCACTCGTTTAATACATACATTTATTATTCTGGCCACGGAATATTACGAATTTACATACGAAGCTTAGGAATTTCGTCAAATAAAATTTATGACCGTTTCGTAACTTCATTTTTCTACATGACTATGACATTTTTATATAATTCATTTCGTTGAGAAGTGACAGGAATCTCTTAATTAGGTTTTAATTTTAAAACTATAAAGTCAGTATAGTTAATGCTATTTGTCACTTACACATAACTTAACTATAATTATCCATATAGTAGCTGTGTGTGTTTTGAGATATATGTGTTTTGTTAATTTTAAGTATCTCCTCCAGATTGACAGAAACAATTGGTACATTTGGTTATTAAAATGTAGGAACGTATGTAAAATTATTTATAATATCTGTACCAATGAATAATATTTAATGGCCATTATTTAAAGCTATCGTGGCGCAGCGGGTCAGCTTGAAACTAAACGCGATTGTTGCGAGTGAGATCCACGCCCGGGGAATTAATTATTTTAATTTTCTTGCTTAACGCAATGTCCTAAATTCGAATGAAAAGAGGAAAACGGAGGGTTTTAACACTAAGCTCTTTCTGTAAATCTTATGAAATAAAATGAAGTCCAAACACCTGTTTGCCTGGAACTAGACGCAGAATCTTTAAATGTATTGAATGAGTCTGTATTTATTTATAATACAATTATTAATTCAACACACGATCCGCTCGTTCGGTCGTCGTACAAACGCCTACGCCAGAATTCCAAATGCTGGGAAAAGTTTAGTGTTAATGATCTGTCATATACTGTACGTGACCAAAGAGCGGTAGTGGTGGATTCATTTTAGGAACTGATTCTTCTTATTTTGTTATGTAGAAATTATGAAATAACTTATAACACATGTGAGGCCAGTCGTGGCGCAGCGTAAAGTGTGACTGTAAAACCGACTGGTTGTGGGTTCGATCTCCATTCGAGGAGATGAAATATTTACTTAAATTTATATTTCCATTTCTTCGCTCTGGTGTCGAGGCTAAGCGCGGCTTTGAGTTCTGCCATTAAACACGCAATGCCTCCAGAATTCGGCAGAAAATGGGGAACGAAGTGTCTTGACTGATTAGGTTCCCTCTGCCTACCCTGCTGTGTGCGGGATACAGCGGTAAGCTAATTTAATTTATTTGACATGTGTACTTAATAAAACTCTGAATTTACTACACTTTTCCTTACTATTTTATATTATCGTTTATGACTTTTTAAAGTCACTAGATTTTACCCTCCGTTGACAAATGGATATCATTAAGGGTTTTGTATGTTGACACACTCTAAGTACCTGAAGCAGCAGATACAGTTAGGTAGAAAGCATTCTTAGATAAACGATCTATCGAATACAAAAAGAGTTTTTCGGTTACGTTTTCTGTAATTCCAATATCGAATCCAGTATGGATATTTAGTCTGGTAGCCAACGTTGTATTTTATTTCCAAAGAACAGTGGAAGTAAAATATTATTCAAAAAACCTCGAATAGAAATCGAACCCGTAATTAACCGTAACGTGTCACCACCAGCCAGACACTCCCAACTGACAACAAGGAACATTTTAATATAAGAATTTAGCGTATTTGATTTAACTATTAGAATGACTTAATTAACAACATACATTTTATTAGTAGGTATGTATCATAATATGTTAATTTTAAATCGATTCTAAATGTCAGTGCCGCTACTACAGTTACATGGCACAAATAAACAATATGCTAGCATCACGAGGTCGGCCATGTCTAAGGAATACAAAAGAAAAATGACATAATCTCTTAATTAAGGTTTATGCACTGTCCGAAAAGTGTCCTAACTCTAAGTTACTATGAAATAAATGACTGTAAAAAGTCTATTTATTGATTCCTAAAATAGTATTTTCTTAAGGCCTGTCGTGGCGCAGGGGCACAAAGTGTGGTAAAACCTACAGGTTGTGGGTCCGCTCGAGGAGATGAAATAATTATTTAAATTTATATTTCCATTTCTTCGCTCTGGTGTCAAGTCAAAAGCGCGGCGTTGAGTTCTGCCACTATACACTATTCTGATTTGTTCTGCCACTATTCTGATTTGTACTAGACATACAAGAGTGTGATTATATTAAACTGAATTCCTTTTTTGAGCGTCACCTATATATGGCAGGATAGGCAGATAACCTAGTGTTATGATACTCCGTTCCCCACGTATCGCCTAGTTTTCGAGGCATTGCGTGTTGAGTGGCGAAACTCAACGCTATGTTTTACCTTGTTACCAGAACGAAGAAATCGTAATATTAATAAATAATAATTCATTCCCCCGAATGGTAATCGAACTCACAACCGTCCCGTTTACAATCACATGCTTATACAACCGCACCACGGTGTTACTCAACAGCCGAAACGGGACTATAAACATACTATTTCAAAATAAGAATGTTTAAGCGTTGATAAATTGATTATTTCGTAAGAAAATATAACGTGAAGTTAATATAACACATCGTAGTAAGAAGATGCAGTCATATCAATAGTAAATATTTACTTCACCAAGAACCAACAATTAATCAAGAAGCAGATTGCCTTCAACTGTGTTATAAGAACTACCGAAATTGACTTAAATTATAGGCTCAGATTCATAGAATGTTTAAATTACGTTATGTTTTTTTTTATATTTTACAATTAATGACCGTACTCAGGGATGTCTATTATAGTTTAATTGATATTATTTAAGTACCTACTGATATAAGATTCCCACTCTAGGAAATAAAATGTTTAATATTTTCATTTCTTCGTCCTGATAAAGAGGCTAAGCGCGACGTTGAGTTCTACCACTCAATACACGATGCTTCCAGAATTTGGCGTCTTAATGAGAAGGGATTATATTAATACTAGGCTCTCAGGTTCCCTTTGCCTAAACAAATACTGCGTCAAACAAAAAATATAATATATAACTAATTTAGGTAAGTATTACTCGAATGCTGATGGTTTTTAGTATATTTTTTTCCATATTTAATACTGACAACGTAACCTAAGACTCGGTTGTGAGGTCTGAATTTAATAGCTTTGCTATACCCATGCTAATTACATATACCTACTACAATACATTTCTAATAGTACTTAAAGTGATGAAACTTCTTAGATTTTAAAGGATTCACTGTCTAAGAATCATATTTCAAAGGGCCCCTTTTGCCGTAATTTTTACTTAGATTCTAAGTAAAAGTTTAAGGAGCCCCTTTAAAAATGCATATTAACGCTCGCCTCTACTAGCTCTCTCTATCATAATCAGAAATTTTACTATTAATCCACTAGAACTGCCTTCCTTCCTATCTACTTACCTTCCTACCTTCAAAATTCATAACTTTTATCCGAAAAAATAAGAGATATCGAGAGGTTGAAATAAGCTACATGCAATTATATATAATAAATATGAATATTCAATACCAAAACATTATCAATTTACTTATAATAAGGCGTGGTAGTACACACACCGCACATGTGGTATTAATAATATTCTTCGAAACAATTAATTTTTAAATTAAATGCTTTTAAAAATTTACATTTTTTGTATGTGCTCGGGAATTTGGTACGCTAATGGTGTTTTAACACTTGTTTAGCACCTGTATTGAAGGCCAGATATATCCTAACTGCAATGTAAACGTTCAAATAGAGATATGACGGTATAGGAGGTATTTGGGTTTTTGTATATCGTGCTTCATTTTTTTTATGGAAATTTGGGTTATTTTATTTACGTTTGATTAATAAATCTACTAATTTATCACGTGGTCAGTCTAGTCGAATTTTTTTTGCCATTTTTTTTTCTTTTATAAAGTAATTTTGTGTTCTTTTTAAACACACTTGTGTATCTCATAAATTATTTTGAACTATTAATTTCGAAGTTCAATTCGCTTTGTCCACAGCATCAAAGCTTTTATATGATAAGATATACCTAATATGTGCGCTGCTACAAGTAAACATTTGTCAATGGTGCGGATAAAAAAAAATATTGAAATATTTCTAGCATCGTAATATCTGTATAAAATAATAAAATATAGATGACATATTTTGCGTAATATTATTAATGTTAACTATCTATTAGAGCGATTGGTCACTTGACAACGAATCTAAAATTATACTGTAAATATATAAAAATCTGTAAAACGTTTGTGATGCGTTTTCTTTACGTTTGTGGGTTCGATTCACATTCGGAGGAAAAAAATCATTTCTTCGCTTATCGAGACAAAGCTCGGCGTTAAGTTCCGCCATTTAACATGCATTGTTTAGATAATTGAGAGGAAAACAGAGTGCCTTAACTAGGTTACCCATGCCTACTCTGTTATGCGGGAGAAGAGTGGAACTGAAAAATAAAATTAAACTAACAAATATGTCCACACACAAACTACAAGACTTTGCTATTTTATATGTATTAGATTTATGTTGTAAACTGAGTCATTGACACTATCTAAACTTGTGTCCGATATATATGTGTATTCAATACTTTTGCAACGTGTGACTCACATTTTTATGATAATACAATTTTTATTATATAATTTTATTAAATACAAAGTCCAAATCTTTATAAAAAATCTATCGTAGCATAGATATAAGATGTTTGGCCTACCAAAGCAATGGTGGTTTCCTATATGAATGACACTACCGACAATTTTATGTAACTTACTGATTCAAAAGTACATGTAATGGTCTTTTTAAATAGAAAATATTTTAATACGTGATGATTATAGATTCAAAATAATCAAATAATATCTATACTATAGTCCAGTAATAAAACTTTATGAAATATTACTAAAAGTCTAAAGGAAAAGAGCCGAAATTGCAGAAGATAAATTCAATACGCGTTATCGCGTTATATATAAATGTTATACAAACAAATGATGTTAGATTTCATATGATGAGAAAATGTGTACAAAATGTTCATTTTTAAAATATCTTTGGTCAATTTACCTGTATATTTCTATATATTAATCCATCTTGTAAGAAAATCTCGCAGTGCTTTTTTTACCTACTTTTTGCAGTCATATTCCTTTCAATATTTGCAACTGCTGTTAAGACACTCCGTTCCCCACTCATCGCCTAATATGTGACGCGTTGTGTGGCGGAACTTAACGTCGCACTTTGCCTTATAAAAATAATGAATTCTCCCAAATAAGAATCGAAACCACAACCGTCGCCTTTACAGACAGACATTGTGCGAATATTCCACGTCAGCTTCATTTTTGAATTATTTTGTTATTAAATCTTATTCAGCAACCTATTATACAATATCATCGTCAAAGTGAATCACATTAAAATATATTTTTGCTTAACTGTAAAATATTAATATTGCAAACTTATTCATTTAAGTCACGTTTTTAACAAAAGAATTTCTTATCAACCAAATAATGATTAATAAACAAAAAAGTAAGTCGAGTTTGATTTGCACACCTAAGGTTCCGTGCCAGTTTAAATGTAATATCAAATGAATAAGTTTCTGTGATAAAAATAAAAAAAACGCGAGTCGTACTCACCCACTAAGGGTTCCGCACCATTTTTAGGATTGCCGTTCAACGAGAAGTACAGGAAATAAATGTTGAGAAACATAAGTTTTTGGACGTATGCACTCACTTAGTATAAAATTAATAAATAAATAAATAAAATTTATCTATCCTAAAAAAGGTGTAAATTGGAGAGCCAAAATATAAGCGATTAATTAATTTAAAATAGTTTAATTTAAACTAAATAATTTTCTGTTAATTTCAAAATAACGTTACAAAATTTACGGCGTTTGTTGTAAGCTTGTTTGTTACGCTTTCAAGCCTCAACTCAACCGATTATCATGAATCATACACATATTCTTATTATTATTTAGTTTTTTTTAAAATATTCGCTTTTGGCTAAAATATAAAAATGGCTTTAAGCAACCGAAACCCGTTTTTGAGTATCTAGTAATGTAGAGTTATATATTCACTACGTTCGTTGAATTTCTGAGGTGAAAAAAAAATTAGTAAAATTTTCTGAAATTGAAAATAAATTCATATTTAATCTCAACTAGTAGTTAACTTTAATTAAGTGGAAATTTTCATCGAATACTAATACGTTCATCACGAGTATATAATATTTGTCTAATGTGTTATAATAATCTCACATTACTGTAACAAAGTGCAATGTCAATTTAGTTATATTAATAAAATAATCTGTCGTGGCTCAGTGGAATCTGACCGTAAACGCGATGGTTATGGGTTCGATTCCTACCGGTGCAATGAATTATTTCCATTCTCTGGCCCCCTAAGACAAATCGTGGCGTTGATTACCGTCAAGTAACTTACAATTCTAGTAGAATAAAAACGGAATGTTTCGACACTAACTTCTCTTTGACTACCATGAAATGAACTTTTATATTATAACTAGAAAAAATAATGTATAACTAAAAAAATAAAAAACTTACTTCACACTGTTATATTGTTATTTCAATAATACTTAACTACAAAAAAAACTGTGCATCGTAGCGTGTTATAATATATTTTAATCTTTATATTATAATATTTCGTCACACTATTGTTATACTAACACGTTTCTCAAGGTTCACAGGAATCGATTTCTTTTGTAGACAAAAGAAGATTTATTTATATAATAATTAGGTAGTGGGTTCGGTGTGCGTGCAAGGCATTGTTTGTACATACCTTGCTCATTGTCCAAAGAAAGTATTGCTGGAGGCGAAATTTTGACTCGCACGTTCGTATGTTAAAAATGTTGGTATTTACAATTTAAGTAGGTACTGTAAACTTAATAATCTATATATATAAAAGGACTTGTGCTGACTGACTGAGGTAAGACGCACGCAGAGCCGTAACCGCTGATGGTAGAAACGTGGAATTTGGGCAGATGTTTGTTTTCATATTCTGGACATCCACTAAGAAGGGAATTTGAAAAATTTTAACCCTAAAGGGATGAAATAGGGGTTGAAAGTTTGTATGGAAAAAAAATTTAATCTGTACCGATTTTTATAAAATTTGAAATTCAGACTCTTAAAAATATTTCATTAAACACGTGTTTCATGGTTTTTAAGAATTCACCCCCTAAGGGTTCAAATAAGGGGTTGAAAGTTTATATGGAAAAATCTATAAATTGCCACCGATTTTTATAAAAAATTAAATTCAGACTGTTAAAAATATTTTATTGAACACGTGTTTCGTGTTTTTTTTAGCATTCACTCCTAATAAGCGGGCGAAGCCGCGCGCGCCCTCTAGTAATAATAATAAAAAAAAATTAAATGGTCGTAAAGAAATAAAAACAAATATTGACATATTTATTGACATTATTTATTCGATATGTCTGTTTGTGTCTGTATTTTATATCGAAATACTTTGCTGTAAAACAAGTCCTTAGTTATGTTGTATTTTTATTTACATTTCTTTTACAGGTAACATCTTTTATCCATATTTATTTAAAACCGCTCTGGTCTTTTCCCACATAGAAAAGTAGATAGAGGAAGCACTCTGTTCTCCGCTTTCTGCGTGTTTGTGTGGCGGAGCTAAACGTTGCACTCTGTCTTGCCAAAGTGGAAAATTATTTCATAAAATTCAACTTTATATTATAAAGTTTCTATAAAGTTTCTGTGTTGACAAATAGGTATGTATATTCTACGTAAACAACACAAAAACTTGTTTCTTTTTTTTTTGTAAGTAATCTATTGTATGTAATCTTTAATGGCCTTATAAATAATAGTGTCAATTAATTTTAATAATATAATAGTATAATTATAGTTTTAATGTAAATCTTTCGTGACACTGCGCATGTAAAAAATGTACAGATGGACGGCATTTTTAAAATTTTTCGCATTTCTATTTTTTTTAATGGATTATTTTAGGCTAATAAAGTTATTTATAGTATGAAAAGGTTGATTTCAGTGGACGATGTGAAAGAGGTATACAGAGGTCATAGCTTTAGGCGCTTCTTTCTATGTGGCTATCCCAATAAAGTGAAAAGCTAATAAAAATAGTTTCTTTTTTTAGCTTCACGCTGTATCCCTCACATAGCAGGGTAGGCAGAGGAAACATGGTGCCACGACTGGCCTGAAATAGTTAGTTTCTTGACTGCAAAAATACAATTACAATGAAAGTAAATAAATCAACTTCAAGCTGTATCCCGCACACAGCAGAGTAGGCAGAGAGAATCTCGCGTAAGACACTCCTTTCCCCACTTTCTGTCGAATTCTGGAAGCATAGCGTGTTGAGTGGCAGAACTCAACGCCGCGCTTAGCCTCTTACAATGAATGAAAAAAAAAACTTCAATGTAAATGTATTTTTAAAAAATTATCTATAGCTATTGATATTAAAATAATTTGTTTTAATAAAATCATACTTACACACGGATATTATAATAAAGAACTCTTTTAGTATCTCTTAATATAAAGCACTACCTATAATCAATTACGTATCTCGAAATTAGGTTAAATATGTTGTTAATATGCTTTTAAACCTTCACAATTCGGCGCATTAAGTAACTAGAGGAACCTGTCGATAATTGTATTTATGTATTTATGTATTATGTATTATGTATTATATTATATTTGAATATATCGGTTGTAATATTTTTTTAATTGACGTGTATCTTTTCTTTTCTTTATATTCTCTCTCTCTTTTCTTCATATAATATGTGTGGTCACGAAGGAAAGTTCACAAATCCTAATTTCGGCCACAACTCTACGACTGTACTGTAGTACCACTTATTCTAGTTTAAACTCGACTTAAGGTATATTATAATCTGTTACTATGCCATATACTTTTTTTTAAATCTTAATAAAAGGTTCTTAATTATTTTTTACTAAGTAATTTAACTTTATAAATTTAAATATTAACTACTTATTATATTCGGTCTCTTAATGTTGAGAATGGTGTTATATTAATGCTTAGAAACAATGTTGGTGTTGTGTTTTCTTTTTAATTTGGGCGGTTTTTTTCCATCATTTATTAGGTAGGCGGAGGGATTCTACTAATAATATTTTCTACTGTACCCTAGAAATCATTAGACTTAAATAGCATTTTGTCTAATATAACTAGAAATGTTTTTATTATATTAAATTCTATAAATTATTAATATTTATTTGTACCTATGTTCTTGAATTTCCTTAAGGACATTTCTTGTTGACTTATGATGTTTTACTTGTCAAATACAGGGAACGCTAGGCCTAAATAAGGTGTTATACGAAGATATTGTACTAAGTTTTTTTATTCTGCACATAACAGGATAGATACAAAGAGCCTAGTATCGAGGCACTCCTTTTTCCTATTCTTTTCCGTCCGTTTTGCTGGAGCGGGGAAAAGAATATAATGAAATCTCCCGAATTTGGATTATTAGGTTTTTGAATGTCAAATGCCTCTATCGTACTGGGGATATACAAATTCTGTTTAGGGTATACGTATCCTAAGTCCTATTTTATATGTAACAATATTATTCAGGTTAAAAGTCAAAAGTTAAACTTAATACAAAAGTTAATTATTGACAAAATTATTTATACTAAGAAGAATCGTAGTTCTTTCGATATGTAGTTGGATACTACTCTAAAAACTAACACTTTTTTTTTAATCATTGCTTGATTTTTTTAATCACACTATGTGATAACGAAAAATGGTAGAGAAAAGTGATATATTACTGTAATTTATCTGCCATTCAATACGCGTGCGTGAAAATATTTTTTTAAATTGACAGCTTTTTCTA
This sequence comes from Heliconius erato x Heliconius himera, assembly GCA_013421005.1. Lineage (NCBI taxonomy): Eukaryota > Metazoa > Arthropoda > Insecta > Lepidoptera > Nymphalidae > Heliconius > Heliconius erato x Heliconius himera. Next base: position 46,655 of record JAATLQ010018272.1, on the reverse strand, counting down.
GTGAAAATTAAAATCTGGAATTTTTAAGAGGCCATCGTAAACATTAGTAAATGTGACAGTTGCTAGTTCAATTTCTACTTGGTGAAGTGATTATAGTTAAATTATTTTTTTCCATGTTTTATTAAGATATCATAGTCTTCGTCGCGTCGAGTTCCGCATCACATCACACACAGTGATTCCAAAGGGCCTAAACCAGAAAACGTAGAGCTCTAATATGCAATTATCTCTGTTTACTCCGCTATATGGAAGAGACAGAGAGAATTGAATGTAGTGTGTAAAACCAAAAAAAAAAACATAAATATCTATTCAATAATCAATGCTATTCGTGGAATGTACATTAGATGCTTTGTAAAGTACTTAGTAAAGATATGTGAAAATAAAACAAACACTACGTCGTACGGCCCACAACTAAGAGAAGTTTTGTTTGTAGAAGAATACTTGGGGTCTATTATATATTCATAATATATAAATAGATAGAAGTCATCTAAGTCATATGTTAGATGATCTCGAGTTAGAATGTTAAAAATAAAAAATATATATTTTTTAATAAAAAAATGTAAAAATAAAAAATATATATTTTTTAATAAAAAATATATATTTTTTATTTTTAACATTCGATTTGGACAATTTGGTTGACTGTGCGCTATGGTTTTCAATTTGAATCCAGCTTGAGGATATATTCCTATTATAATTACAAGATATCAATGGATATGGTGAAATGAGGTGCAAAGTAATTTCCAATGCTATAAAATCAATACGTAGTCGTAGGTTAATTTAGAAAAAATATTACTTTTTATATATTTAGCTTTAGGCAATATAATAAAAGTAGTAGAATATTTAATTTATTTAAATATTTTGATAACAAAACTTTTTTATTTTACTTTAAGAACTGCTTTGAACTGCTTTCGTTTTAACCTGTCCTGATATAAAATACATAATACTGTAATTTCTAGACCAGATAGTATACATATACGTCAGTAACTATTAGGAATCGATAAGATGTCTGTCAACGTTAAAAAAAAAGGTTTTTATCCAAGCAAATAGAAGAAATTTCTTAGTATTCCAAGGTTTCACCGTACCAGTGCCAATCGTCTTGCAGGGTGAGAAGCTCGGAACAGTGCCCGAGACTTGGACCCAAGTGTAGGCTTATGGGGCTATTTTAGGAAGGATTCGCACTATAGTGCCGGTCACGGTACCTTCTCGGGCCGATTTCGTATTTTTGTATAAGAAATATTCTTATATGAATGATTAGACGGCTACTGTAAAAGGAGGAGGTTTTCAATTTGACTGTATTTTATAATATGTTCGTTATCTCAGAACTTTGGACCGGGTGGACCGATTTTATTGCTTCTTTTTTTTCGCCGATTTTAATGATTAAAACCTGATGCTTGATGATCTCTCGTGGTCCAATTTAATTTTGTCCAGCCCTAAAAATTCCGTACAGAAAAAAAATGTTATTATTATGAAATCGGACCGAGAACGGAACCAAGACTAAAATGTCTAAACTAAATCTCTTAATACAAGCCATAGGCGTATTATCTTTATCTTTTCCAATTGGTGTGGTGTGTTCTTACGTTTTCAAAACAGGTTTTCTTTAATCATTTCATTAAATTTCATGAATATGTTTGAGGTCGATGCTCTTTTAAGAGTGAATATGTCGTCAGAGTGAAATATAAATTATTTATTTTATTTAAATTCTTATTTATTTTGTTTGTTTGGAATACATTGGCCGAAATGGACTGTCGTAATATTTATAGATATATCTAACTATGTTCATAGTTTGAGATATTTTTAAAATATTTAAAATTTTATATCTATTTTACTGATACCAGTTGTGGCGCAGGGGCACAACAAGTTGTAGTTGTGTTCGATTCCCGCTCGAGGAACAAACAAAATAAATTTAAAATAGTCCGCGAGTTCGAAACCAAAACAGTCACATCTACAGTCACACGCTTGACCTCTGCCACGACGTTTTCAAATTTTCTGTTTTTAAATCTGAAATGAAAATGCTGGAAGTGCTGTTACTGGTGCCATTACCGATGATATTATCCTTTTGTGGGTACTTTAGTAGACTTAATCAGCCTGCCGCCATCCACTGCTGAACGTAGGCCTCCCTCATCGAGGCCCAACCATCCTGGTCTTGGGCTTCTCCCATCCATCCGATGCTAGCCACCTTCTTTACATCGTCTGTCCATCGTGCTGCAGGGCGTCCTACACTACGCTTGCCTAAGCGCGGTCTCCAGTCTAGCACGTGTCGGCTCCATCGACCGTGGGGAAGTCTGGAGACATGGCCGGCGCAATTCCACTTCAGCGTGCTGATTCTTTGTGCAACGTTAGTGACTTTGGTTCTCTGGCGAATCGCTTAATTGCGAGAATTCTTCATTCACTTTAGTAGAACCACTCAATAACTAATATTTTATTCAACATCCAACAGAAGAAAAACATTAAGTTGTCCATCTGCACCTACCTACGTTACATAGTTGTGGATCTATCTGTCGTTTATACACAAATTATACTCATTGTTCTGTTTAGAAAAAAAATATTAGTTTCTTTTTTTCAATACGCGGCGTTGGGTTCCGCCTATTGTTGTATGTTGTACCTATAATCAAATCGTATCGTAATAATTCACAAACCATGCCTCTCAAACGGGCTGGATGTGAATAACGGAATGTTATAGTAGCTTCTTTTAAATCGCCGAATACGGATGATGCGTTAAGATAAAAATAATATCTGATATCCGGCCGGATATTGAAATAGATTCAGATAAACTGGAATATAAATAAATAATAAATAGCTTTCGGTACTTCTTTGCTCCGTTGATTTAAAAAATATATGTGGAGATATCAAGCTGAAATTGATATCAAATCAAATATTCATGACGACGGTCCCTTAGGGCACAGAAAAAAATCAAGCTTCTAAGACAACTCTATCAAAAGATACGAGCGCTTACAGCTTTCATGACATTGACCGTGTAATCAAAAACTACAGGATGTTTTCCATGAAATGTGAAAATTTATTGGTATTTAATAGAAATAAAAATATTACAAACTTATAATTATAGTTTATTTCATACAAAATGAATACATACGCCAAAATTGTCAACTTTTATAAGTTTTGCTTTCCGTTGATCTACAATCTCGAAATTGGCACGGAACATTTAGTGGCCACGTCCGACTCGCACTTGACCGGTTTTTTTTACTAACCTTTTTTTTTCCGTATTTATTAATGGTCCATGTGTGATAATTAAACATATTATTTGTGTCACGAAGACGATTACAATGGACATAATGCAAATTAATGTATATTGACACTTGAGATGATAAGATTACACGCTGATAAAAAAATATAATAGTCTTATTCTTATATATAAGAGAAGTCATTATTATTTTAATTTGTTATTTTTACTATGCTTTAACAATCTTGATAAAAAAAAATAAAAAAATAGAGATGTTCAGTTGTATATTAACTGAAAAGTTGGAAATGTAGATAGGTAAAACATGCTAACATGCAGAAAATCTATGAGTATTTTAGGCAAATAAAAAAAAATAAATTAGCTTCACGCTGTATCCCGCACACAGCAGGGTAGGCAAAGAGAACCTAGTGCTAAGACACATCGTTCCCCACTTTTTGCCAAATTCTGGAGGCATTGCGTGTTGAGTGGCAGAATTCAACGTCGCGCTTAGCCTCGACACCAGAGCGAAGAAATGAAAATATAAATTTAAGTAAATATTTCATCTCCTGGAGTGGGGATTGAATTCACAAACAGTCACTCTGGCCTCTTTACATGTCATAGTAAAATATTCATAGATTTTTTTTAAGTTCTTAATAAATAAAAAATATAGTACTGTCTCGATAACTAAGCAACTCGTGGTAGTGGTAAGTCTTTACCTTCTCCTCGAGCCTTTTTTGCTTTATATGAGGTAAGTATATGTCAACTTAGGGAACAGTTTAAGTTTCACTACATTTAGTAGCTTTTAAGAAATCAGCATATTCGCATTTAACGACGACGACATGTTCGTCAAAGAGGAAGGAAATTATGTTTTTTTTTTTCATATACTTTTCTTAGTATAATTTTACTTTCATTCTTTTTCAAATTATTGGTAATAGTGGAGTAGTGGCACAGGAATGTAAATGTAAACGCGACTGTTGTGTAGTCGATTACTTCTCGAAAGAATGTTATATTTCATACTTTCGTTTCCTCTTGAGTTTCGCCATATCTCGAAAATTCGTCGGAAAATGGGGAAGGGAGTGCCCTAACACTGGTGTCCCTTTTCCTGCTATAAGCAAAATACAGCGTGAACCTAAAAAAAAATCTACTGATCCCACTTCCACGACCTTACAACATTTCCGCATTACATAATAAACTGTTAGTAGATAATTATAATTAAAAAGTACCGAGAATTTTCGACAAGTGTCGAGGTGAACCCAAAACTGAGGCTACACAACTGGTCGGTTTACTTTTACAGGCCTTCGCACATCGCTCCCTTCGCTTTGATCTTACGAATATATATGAATTCCAAATTTTAAACTGACTTCTTATTTTGTTGCATTTAAAGCGAGTTTCAATATATGGTTAACTGAAGTTCATTATTTGTATTTAGTTCCATCGATTCATTTTTTCGCTCTGGCACCAACTCAAAAGTCCGGCGTTGAGTTCCGCCAGTCAACCGCAATGCTTTGATAAATTCGACGGAAAGTGGGTTACCCCATCTCATATCAGAGTAGGCAGATGGAACCTCAGAACTTAGTGTTAAGACACTCTGGAGGTATTGCGAATTGAGTGACGATACTCAACGCCGCGCCATACTTCGTACCTACCAAAGCGAGGAAAGTGTTATTGAAAATGTTGTGTGGCAGAACTCGTGTACCGAGTTTCTCGCACTGGTAACGAGCCATGCCACTCAACACGCAATGCCTCCAGAATTCGGCGGAAAGTCGGGAACAGAAGTGACTGACCCTGCACCACGACTGGTATCATTATTTGTTTGCTATTTCAAAACTAAATTAATATTTTTCAACTAATCTTTAACTTATGATTTTTAACTTATGTATTAGTGTTTCACAAAATTTGGTCTGGCACGCCAGCACGAATGCAATGACAAAAGTAAACATACAATTGACTGCACTGAATTTGTGCACTCGAATTAATTACAGCTTTCTTCTATTGATCCAAAAGAAAAGCGCTAATAAAAGAGTGTGGAGGTCTTGGCGACAAAATATTATAGCAGTGTTCAAACATTTTTACCTCCAGATTTTATCCTGCATATATCAGGAGAGTGGTACTTAAACATTTATTCTCCGTGGAGACACTTTTCACCGAATTTTCAAAGAAACGTTGTCCTACTGCGCCATTATAGCCTTAAAACAAATAGCTTAAAAATATATAAGAAGCAGAAGTAAATTCTTGAAAAATATTATTTTATGATAAAAATAAGTAAGTAAATTATAAAATAAACACGTTTCTTACAACATACCTAAGCATAAATATAAAGTTAATCGACCATTATTATGTGAGAACGACTCCGCGTCTAAAGGATGAAGGGTCTAGTTTCCCATTTTTCTCGCTATATCCATTAGTTACATACATTTGTATGTATGTTGGCTTGTAAACATTTTCTACTACTAACTTTTACGTAACAATGTATGGAGTAATGCTTGCTATTCGTGGTCACGAATATTACGAATGGATTGCTTTGGAATTTAACTAAAACTGGTTTTATTCTGCTAAAAGCTTTTAAGATATAGCTTATGTTGATAACTTGTGTAGAATTTCAGGTTGTTTTGATTTGTTATAGATAAACAAGATCAATGACAATTTTTTTAAACAAATATTGTTTTAATTTTTAATTTTTAGCAAAATCATTTGTTATGTGAAAGAGATTTTAAAATAAAAGTTGCTCAAATCACAAAACAATTTTAATGTAATGCGAAATGGTATTATGTTTTTACAAATATTTACCATATATATTAGTTAAGTCATAGAAAATGTTAGTTTAAGTTTGCAAATACAACAATTTCCTAGTTTCCTTATTTCTATTCATGTACAAAGTACAAAGATATATTAACCTACATTTTATCCTTGTTATCTATTGATAAATTAAAAATAACTTGGAATTTTTCGTCTAGTCAGGTAATATTATCGCTTTACCTCGACATCCGAGCAAAGAAATTAAAATATACATTTAAATAAATATTTCATTTCTTCGAGTGGGGATCGAACTCACAACCAATTGATTTTACAGTCACATTTTGTGCCCCTGCGCCACCATTGGCCTCTCATTTTTATTTTTATCAATTCCTATAAAATCTAAGCTTAACTTAAAAAATTCTTTAATTTAATATTTTAACTTTTAAGTTTTTGAATGTATTTAAATATATATAGACCACTCCGTATTTTACACGCGAATTCCAGACATTGAACAGTTGAGTTATGTTCTCAATAGAATATATAGAAACAAAGTTCTTTTATATCTGTAGCGTTCTCTGCAATTATTAACAATAGATTTCTAAAAAAAATACCCAAAATAGAAGAGAATATTAAGGTTATTTTTATTTTGATGTAAATCGACGACAACAGAGTCAACCCGTAATAACTGACACTTTCTGTACAGATTTAAATAGTAACTAAAGAATATATTAGAAAAATTATATTTGAATCTTGAAGATTGTTGAAAGGAAAAGAAGTTATATAAGTTGTATTTTAAGCATTTTGCTTAGTCTCAACTGCCCTATAATTCCTAAAGTTCGCCCTATTTTTTTTAAAGAAACAAAATATACAATATGAAACATTTATTTTATTAAAACAAGACAACTTAGTTCAAACTTAAATATAGCCTTATGTATAACTATCGCTAACTGCAAACTATTACGGGTAATAAATAAATAGTATAATTACATCTTAACCCTTACCCCGGCGTAGAATACTTGTTTTAAAAGCTTAATTGACCGTTTTTATCACTAGTGTCAAGGATCCACGGCTTTACGTAACCGTGGCAAAAAATATATTCCTTTATTATATTTATAAATATAAATTATATGGCATGAGCGTATGACGTATTCATATTTGCTTACAGATAATTAATTAATATATATAAATAAATTAAATTAAATTAGCTTCACGCTGTATCCCGCACACAGCAGGGTAGGCAGAAGGAACCTAGTGTTAAGACACTCCGTTCCCCACTTTCTGCCGGATTCTAGAGGCATTGCGTGTTGAGTGGCAGAACTCAACGCCGCGCTTAACCTCGACACCAGAGCGAAGAAATGGAAATATAAATTTAAGTAAATATTTCATCTCCTCGAGTGGGGATCGAACCCACAACCAGTCGGTTTTGCAGTCACACCTCGTGCCGCTGCGCCACGACCGGCCTCAATAATAATAAATATAATAATATATATAATAGATTAAATTAAAAAAATTAAATTAGCTTCACGTTGTATCCCGCACACAGCAGGGTAGGCAGAGGGCACCTAGTGTTAAGACACTCCGTTCCCCACTTTCTGCCGAATTCTGGAGGCATTGCGTGTTGAGTGGCAGAACTCAACGCCGCTATATAATAGATATTATAATTAATTACAGAGTATAATTAGTATGTATAGGTACGTCATTACAGGATTTTGATTTAAATTGCAAAATTTTTATAGGCGCCAGATTCAAGGAAAATTTGACATTAATATACAAAAAATAATATTTTATTTTTATTAGTGTAGTTCCGACAAATGTCTTAGTGACAAATTACATTGTTCTACACCATTTCTACGTTTAAAAACATATATTTTTTTTCATATCTGATTCCCCCCAAAGAAAAAAGAATAAAGTAAAGATATCAAGTAATTATGTAAGATTCATACTAAAAAACATTAAGGCTACATATTTATTTACATAAAAAAAGATATGGACATTTATATAGCAAAAAACACATATTTCGACACTTTCAAGGGGTTCAAAATTAATAGGGTGCTGCTGGTTGACCTAGAATTATGAAATTTAGCAGGTGGCGTCTACAGGTAGTCTTGAGTAAACAATATGAAAACTATACATTTGTGGTTATATCCTAAAAAATAATTGCCTTAAAAGAGGGCCAAAAGGTACTAAAGACGCTAGTTTAAGTATGCTATCAGATGAAATGGCCCTGGCTAAGCTTGAATTTCAGAAAAAGCTCGACATGATTTTCCCACTTTCTGCCGAATTCTGGAGACATTGCGTGTTCGGTGGCAGCACTCAACGCCGCGCATTGCCTCGACACCAGCGAAGACTTAACACTAGGTTCCCTGTGCCTACCTTGCTGTGTGCGGGAAGCTGATTTATTTATCTAAGTCAAAGATATAGTCATTTACAACTAGAATAATATATATTTATTGACAATTAGACTCTCTTCCCTGGTAACTCAGATAGACTAGATAAATGCAGATTTAAAATGTACATAACATAAGAAATTGCACAATTATTTATCTTTTATATAATAAAGATAACATTTGTCAATTTAATTTATTGTTATCACTATTATATTTATTATCTTTTTGTCCCACTCATTTAAATATTTTCAATTTGATATTGAACATTTTTCATTGTTCCTTGTGGGACAAACAAGGAAGTTGCTTTGCCAGGCATAGGCAAAGTAAAAAAAAAGTAAAATAGGCATAATGTCAAACCGCTCTTTAAGCAATTTTCTACTTTCAGCTTAAATCTGAAACATTGTGTGTTGATTGGGGTAACTCAACGCCGTGCTGTGTCTTGCAAGAGAAAAAAAAAGAATATATTTTTTACCCACGAGTATGGATCAAACCCACAATCATCGCGTTACCCCAGCGTTATTTCACAATAAATAAAATATATTTCAATTTTGATAAGAACATATGAATGTGGGAGTGTAGTGATTTGCATCTAAGCTATTGATTAGGGAGAGCGTTATCACTATATTACATTTTGATTCATAAATTGATTATTATGCGTATTGTCTAACTGCAGTGAAGCATTTTAAAACGATGAACATAATTTTTCGTTTTATTCCAATATGCTTATTATCTTAGATTAGTTTTCAAACTTGTACCTTGGCCCAATTTAATGTATTAAGAATATGAAATGTAAAACAATCGGCTTAAAGTAATATTCTTTGTTTTTTTTTATTAATATAGTCGATACTTTAAGTGATGATACTTGCTGGGTATTTTTATAAAGGGTATTTTTATGGGTATAAAGTATTTTTCGTATAGACACCACGATATATTTCGTTTGATGGCTAAAATATCACTTAGTTAACAGTCAATTTTACATTAAAATAGAGTGCTGCAGATTTTTAAATAAACCATTGAAACAAATACCTTTCAAATATAAATATAATAGTAGTGAGGCACATCTCGATTCCCTAGTCGATTCGAACCCACGACCAAAGCGTTTACAATCGAAGCTCTCGTACTGCGTAACTTGTAATACGCTTCTTTCTATACTGCCTGTCAGAATGCGTTAACTGAATAAAGTAAGATAAAAGTAAACTTTTATACGGTTAATAAGTTTTTTTGACATGATTTTCATTTATAAAATAAATATATAAAAATAAATCAGCTTTACGCTGTATCCCGCACACAGCAGGGTAGGCAGAAGAAACCTTGCGTTAAGACCGTTTCCCACTTTCTGCCGAATTCTGGAGGCATTGCGTGTTGAGTGGCAGAACTCAACGCCGCGCTCAACCTCGACACCAGAGCGAAGAAATGGAAATATAAATTTAAGTAAATATTTCATCTCCTCGAGTGGGGTTCGAACCCACAACCAGTCGGATTTACAGTCACACCTCGTGCCGCTGCGCCACGACTGGCCTCATTTTCATTTATGTGCAATATATTATATATTTATATTAATATTGAAGATAATGGTACTTTTTTTAAAATTTATTATATACTAACCGTATTATTCTTTAATTTCTTGTTACATTATAATATTCTGTATCGTTTTTATTTACAACATATTAAAGTAACGACCTTGTACTTAAAAACAACCTTGCTTTATTTTTATACTTAAATGAAATCAAATTAAAATATCTTGTTTGTTTACGAAATCTCATTTTTTTATATTTGTTGGTACGAACATAAAAGAATAAGTAATATAAAATCTCCACATTATTCTCCTACGTCTGTTTTTTTAACGGAGGATTACGTGACATTATTTACTATACTTATTAATTCTTATTAATTATAATCTAATATATCTAATGAGGCCGGTCGTGGCGCAGGGGCACAAAGTGTGACTGTAAACGCGACTGGTTGTAGGTTTGATCCCCACTCGAAGAAATAAAATATTTATTTAAATTTCCATTTCTTTGCTTTGGTGTCGAGGCACACCGCGACAATGCCTCTAGAATTTGGCAGAAAGTGGGGAACGGAGTATCTTAGCACTAGTTCCCTCTACCTACCCTGCTATGTGCGAGATAAAGCGTGAAGCTGATTTAATTTATAATCTAATGATTTTCCTGAGATTTCGTGATCTCTTTCGCATAACTTGACTTAACTTGAGATATAATATGTATTTTATTTATATATATTAAAAATGATGTCTTTAATGCTGGAAATAATTAAGTAACCACCAAAATTAAAATAATGAATATAATTTTTTTATATTTTTAGTATCTTAGTATTATTGAAATAATTAAAACTCGCGCGCTACACCACCTATAATGTCTTCTTTATTTTTTAACAAGGACAACAAAAAATATTAATAATAATATGATTATTATTTTAGCTTCTCGCTAGTTGTCACTGACTAATGAAAACTAGGCCTATATATAGTCTTGAAATGTTAAAATTGTTCCTAAACAATATTGATTTTAAATTCATAAAAAACAATGCGACTTTAGTAACGTATAAAGAAATGTTTTTTTGCCATTTATTCATTATGCTTCTGCTTGACGTCAGTAGGTGCATGCAAAAAAAAAATACGAATATGTATGTATTCGAATATGTTTTTACGTCATGGCGGGTTGCTTACATAAGGGTATATAATGAAAATAAAAATATTCTTTATCAACTAGGCCATTACACGCACTTTCAAATCGTCAAGTCACATAAAAGGTCAGTAGACGTGAACCTACAACCGGCCCTAGGCAGTTTTGCTGAGAAGCCCTCACGTAAAAACACAGTTAACGTTTTAAAAATATAATTTTCAATAAATATCATCGTTATACCCTCATTGAAGTATACTGGACAGTGTCCAAATGTCTTAACATTTCAATACCTCTGCTTTTAGAAAAGGGTACAAATTTAAAAGTATTCATCTCTTTAGTCTTGACTAGATTCTTTAAAAGTGTAAAGTAATTAGCTATATATTAAAGCTACTCTTAAAAAAATATATATTTTTATTAAATATTAAAAAATAAATAAATTTTCAACGTTGTATACAATAATACAGGTATTTCTGAATACAGTATTATGTAACTCACTTAGAGGTTAACTTAACAAAAAAGACAATTATATTATAAAATTAATTATAAAGAATACTATTAATTTAAAGTGTGCTTTTATTTTAGATTTAATTTTAATGCTTGTTGTCACACCATTGCTATTTGAATAAAATTTGAATGCAATTAATTGAAGTTAAATATATATAATAAACGACATTGTCACGGACGCGGGTCAAGGATAAAATGAATATTATCACTGCTGGCAAAGGGTCGTACATTCCAATCCTGTAATTTTACTATTATTACTATTTATTATACAGGTGGCGGCGTATTTTATTTTTATAATGTTTCACTGATTTTGTTATAAAATGGACTAAAAATAGAATGGCTAAGTAAAATAAGGAAACATAGATCTATCATGTAAGTTTGAAATTTATTTAAATTATCACAGAAATCTCAATATAAGGAAAAAAAGATCTCTGCTTTTTCCTTTTACTTTGGAACTGTCGATTGAAAAATAAAGTTACCAACCACCTATGGCTCGGGAGGCTGGGCAGAGCCGCCAAGGAACTTAATAGTTGCTTTTTTCAATAACAAAGATCATATTTTAATACAATAATACAATTATAACTATCCTACAAGAAATTCGACTGACATTAATCCCGCAATTTTTTAGATATAAAAAGAGACTAAATAACACCTGCAGAAGATATAGAGGTATATAACAAACATCAAGATGAACTAGCATTAAGCTATGTGATACCTAGCTGTCTACCGGATATACGTATATACAACAATCAAGCATCTCAATACACACACGACAAAAGCATGCAAGGAATGTTGCAATACCAATAAATTGACTAATTAATAGCGTTGCTCCAATATTATATGTATATTAACATTATTACTTATTTTATATGATTTCTATATATGATGCAATTGGGATTCCTTTAAAGACTATGCAATTTCTTGTGGAGATGGTTTATACTTAAAACTAAAATTGAGATGGAAGTCGTAAAATTATGTAAAATAGAGTAATGGACGTGAGTATTTCGCTTATCTTAGCAAATTTTGCCAGGCATTTTTACGATATTTGAAGAATCTACAAGTATATCGCAAATATTCAAAAGGTACTCGTATCATGACAACTTGTCCATACAGTTTCCAAATAAAAAAAATCAGCTTCACGCTGTATCCCGCTCACTGCAGGGTAGGTAGAGGGAACCTAGTGTTAAGACCACCCCGTCTGTCCGTTCCCCACTTTCTGCCGAATCTGGATTTTGTCAGGCAGGGAAGTGTTTAGGGTTTACACACTCAAACGCACTTTCTTGTCTCTCGGCACTTTAAAAGACTTAATAATCGTCGTCGGAAGAATGTTTATATTAAAAAAAGAATAATTTTAATATAAACATTCTTCCGACTGGGGATCGAATCCAAAACTTTTGCCAGTACAGATACTTTAAAACATATTTATACACTTATGTGTAAGTATAGTATAATAAAACTTGACAAAATGAAGACATGCTTGCTACAAACGAGCCACAACTTCAGTTCTAACTAGATAATTATCATGTCATTATTATATGTTCAGTGTTTACTCTTCATTTGAAAACCCACTTATTTACAAATGAAGCGCATTAGATACTATTTGTAGTACTTACTTGAGATTTTGCTTTGTCATTTTTATAATATAATATATGATTGTAAATTGCGATTTGATTGTTTTAAACAGATAAAAACGGGAATTGCACGAGTCGGGCTCGCCCACCGAGGGTTCCGTACAAAAATTGGACGTCTTGAGCCTTTTCTGAAATTCAAGCTTAGCTTAGCTTTACATCTGATACCTCACTTGAACTTGTGGCTTTAATACCAAATTTTGCCCCCTTATAATGCTATAATTTTTTAAGATTTAACCACAAATGTATAGTTTCAGAACTAGTACTACCTGTAGATGCTAGCTGCCAAATTCTAGGTCCACCGGAGGTACCCTATTAATTTTGATTCCCTTTATAGTGTCGAAATACACTTTTTTTGCGATATAAACGCCGTATTTTTATTAAGTTGTGAATGTACGTATACGTATTTTTCAGAAAATCATGGGGGCGTAGATGTGAAATGTTGAAATTCACTATATAAGTTTGAATTTCAACTCGATATCTCCAAGTGTTTTGAGATAAAGACTCTTGACTGACAGACAGACAGACAACAATTTGATCTTATAAGGGCTCTTTTTTTAAAAGGTACGGAATCCTAAAAACAGTTTCATTATTCTTCCTGCGTAACCTGTTGAGTAACTCAACGCCGATTTGATTAGCAATAGACTTCTTTTATTATTCTTTTTTTATTATTACCTACGTACCTATTACTCAATTGTTTTATCCTTAATAGACAAAAACTGTGACAAAGAGGTTATTTTAGTTCTAGTTTTCCGGTGTTTGTTTCAGTTTTAATAAGAAAAAATCATTTTATACATAAATTAGCTATTTTTTGCAGCGAAAAAAATAGAAGTAAATGTGATTAAAAATAGTATTGAAATCATTTTAATTCTATTGATTTACCGCGTGAATACCGAGTCTGTCGAGACACAGGGAAAGGACTTGGCCGCCCTGATGTTGGGCTTTCTAAGCTAATGGGCATTGTTCCCAGAAAATAATCAAAAGTAAGAAAATCCCCAACATCAAATCAGCCCAACGGTCACGACTCCTCGACCATACTATAAGTAGGTAAAATAACTCGACGTCATTTACAATTGTACATGATTAATAGACGATTAAAAAAATTCTTAAGAATTACTTAGTCGTACATATTTAATATAGAACGATAATGTTGATTTTGATTATTTCCTCAGATTATAATTTGTAAATCACCTCGTTCTATTATTATTATTGATAGGAACTGATTACTATTATATTATATTTTTTATTTTTGTTTCTCATCATGTAATCAGCTTCATGCTGTTTGACGCACACTGCAGGGCAGGCAGAAGGAACCTAGTGTTAAGAAAATCTGTTCCCCATTTTCTGCCAAATTCTGGAAGCATTGCCTGTTGAATGGTGGAACTCAACACCGCACTTTACCTCGACACTAGAGCGAAGATATGAAAATATTAGTTATAATAAATAAAATAATATTAATATTAATTTTAAACAAAAACAATAGGATGAATAGGTATTTTAAGTATTTTAACCCAATTCCACCTATGATGCTTAAAATTTAATTATAATGAAGCCGTCTGCAAGAACGGAAATAAAAGTTATTCGTTTTTCCGAGTGGAAATCGAACCCAGAACCTATCGCTTTGACAGTTACACTTTGTGCCCATGCGCTTCCACTGGCCTCATCATGAATGCTTGTTTGTTTTTCTAACATTTATATAATAAAATAAAATTACTTCAAATGCAAAATAATGAAGTATACTCAATACTTTTGCGGTTAACTCCACAAAGAATCAACGTGATCTATTATAGAAATAACACATTCATAAATCATGTCCATTATATCGCGTACTATTTGTGATGATTTGTCAACATATTTGATGATCGCTTGTGTTTAGTTGAGATTGAGTACTTAAAGGAAAATAATATAAGTAAGTATATTATGTGGAATGTGCTCAGGGACTCATTATTTTTTTTTTATTTAGTAATCTTCTGGATTTTTAATTAAAAACCTAGTGTCAATATTCTCTATTCTCCACTTTGCGTGTTTTATATTGATTGACTAACGATTCGCTGTCTAACCACACCAGACATCTTTTTACACACGTCGTGTTCAATCGAGCATATCTCACCTATTTCAAAATGTCTGATATGTCTGTTGGTAATTCTGACATGACTGTATTTCTTTAAAGTAATAATGGAATGTCATCTTTTTATAAATTAATTAATGCTAGGTCAATACTAAATACTTAAAATTGAATAGAAAATTTAATTGTTACTACAACGGTCGATGTTCACTCACGAAAATGAAAATTTTTCGAACTTTGGAGAATGCAGAGTGTTTCTACATTAGATTCCCCTACAGAGCTATGGGTAAAGACATGTGACACTGCTTGCAATAATATTTCAAATTGTACCATGGTTAAGTATTTATTCACAAATTTAGCTCAAATTTTGCTTACAAATTTTAATTTATCTTAGCTTTGGTGTCGAGGCAAAGAGCGGCGTTGAGTGCCGCCACAACGCCTCCAGAATTCGGCGGAAAGAGGGGGGCGAGGTGTCTTAACACTACTATGCTATATGCGGGATACAGCATAAAGCTGAAAAAATACCATATTGATACAAATCAATATGATTTACCATATTCCAGTTCAAAGTACAAAACCAGTTAATCATGTTTTTCGCAACTCTAGTAATTGTAGCGTACAAAGGAAATGACTGCGCACGCGAGCTCACACCCACCGGCTACTGTGTAGTTAACTGGATAAAAGGTTGCTTGTAGGAGCTGCTCATATATAGATATATCTCGTTTTGATACCATGTTTTCCTTATCAATTTGCTGAGCTAACTTTAGATTGTAGGTTTTTTTGTTTTCACGGGTTAAAAGACGGTGGGTTTGACACTCTCTTCTCCGCTTTCAGGGATATGGCGTGTTTTGTGGCGAAACTCAACGCCACGCCTTGTTGTCCCTATTTTTTTTTATATTAATATGTACATTTTATTTCGGCAGGCAGTTCTATTTAGGCCTCCTCTTTGGCCCATTCTTGATACAATGCGCATTGTGGTGGAGTTTAGCACTGCATTTTGTTAATCGAAATAAAATACTTAAAGCATGCAAAAACAAAATGTCTATTTTTAAACCACAAAGGGGTGTGACTAAAACCCACTGGTTGTGGGTTCGAGGAGATAAAATATTTGTTTAAATTTATATTTCCATTTGTTCGATCTGGTATCGAGGCAAAGCGTGGCGTTAAGTTCTGCCACTCAGCACGCAATGCCTTCATAATTCGGCAGAAAGCGGGAGACGGAGTGTCTTAACACTGAGTTCCCTCTGCCCATCCTGCCGTGTGCGGGATACAGCGAAGCTGATTTATTTTTGATTTTTAAATATTTTTGCGATTCTATTATTATTTAAAGTAGTAGTAGTACTTAATATTTCAATGTACGTTTGAGTAATAAATAACATTTAAATAAGGCAACATTAAATATTTTAGTAATGTTTTAAATTAATTTGTATTTAACATAAAAAAAATAAAGTTACTTGTTTAAATAATACCGGGAACAAATTGCAAAAAGCGTTAAAAGATACAGCGTGAAGTCAAGTAATATATTTATATAATGCATAATTCATATTTAACATATAAATTTTATACATAATTACATTCAACAACGACTTTTAACGGAATTGTAGTGCAAAAAGATCTCAAAATTCGTTTTCCGTTTACTACGTATGTTGCTTGTGAAAATAATGATATTATGTGTGAATGTTAAATATTATGTGCACTTGGAAGTAAATTATTTCATTAGTTTTTAACTTAATACGACTGGGGAAATGAGATGAACTTTACAAAACATGGGAGTAAAACCGGAAGTGGAGATACTCTGAAGATATTCTAGAGGAGAACCCTCTGAAACAAAAACTGTTACTTATAATAATAACTATATATTAATAATATAATTAAATAGGAAAAGTGGGAACCTAGTGCTAGAATCTCCGTTTCTTGCGGTGGAAATCGAATTTAATTTTATAGTAAGAGTTCTTAAAATAAATAGCCATAAATATCAACATTAACTTAAACAATTTTCAAGTAAAACACGAGAGAAAATGCAAACTTGCACGTTTTCTTCCTTTATTTTGTTAACGGTGCATCAGAAATATTAGTTAACAAAGCTCTGTTTGGGTAACGGTATCTTTCCTTGACTTGGTACGTTGAGATGTCTTTTCTTGGCCTACTTGTTGTTTTGTTTGCAAAGCCCATTTGGTCTAGGGGATTGTGGTCGTAAATAATAAGTTAATGTTGTACGTATAATGAGATCGTCGAGGTTCAATTCTCATTCGGGGGAAAAAACTATTTTCATTTCCTAGCCCTGGTATCAAGATAGAGCGCGACGTCGTATTGCGCCAATCCGCAAGCAGTGTATTATTAATTTACGCGGAACGTGGAAAACGATGGTCTTACACTAAGTTCCTAGACCCAAGTCCAAAAATCCTATTAGATGCATTCAAATGTCTTTAGTTCTTACATACTTTATCAAACCAGATCGAGGGATCGATCTGGTTTGATAAAGTATGGCGATTGAAAATATGGTCTTTAAGGTACAAACATAAAGACTGTTACTGTTCATTAGGGCCTATTGTTTAATTTAAAAAAATGAAAATATTAAAAAAATATATTATATTTTTTTTAAATATAATTTCAAAACTTTTTTTCAGCTTCATGCTGCTTGGAATACAGCAGGGTAGGCAGAGGGAACCTAGTGTTAAGACACTTCTTTCCCAATTTCCAGCAGTATTTTATTAAGCCTTGTTACCAGGGCGGAAAAATTAAAATATTAAAAATAAATAATTTCCACGAGTAGGAATCGAACCCAACACCGTCCCGTTTTCAGTGACACGCTTGTGCCACAGTGCTACGACGGCCTCGACTTCAAGACATCTGACATATATAATCATTTCAGTGTGTATTGTGTAATCCGCAGTTAATTTTTTAATAAGATAATACAAAGTATGGACACTGAAAAAAAAACAAAAATAATAATACAACTTGATGTATTTTTTTTTTTTATGAAAATGTTCTACAATGGTGTTAAAATAATAAGGAAGTATATTATAATTATATTATACGTAAAAGATAACTCAAAAGTAATTATAAAGTTAAAAAAGTATAATTGTATTCATTGCTATAAAAAAATACGGAATATTCATGTATAAACTGTATGTGTGTGTGTGCGTGTGTGTGTTTGTGTGTGTACTTGTGTGTATCTTAGACCTTCACGTGTACTTTAAGATAAACATTATTTTTGTAATTGTTTGTATTTGAAATAAAACGGTATAAAGATTTGTATAATATTTTGAAACACTAATCTTTGCTAAGGATAATTAATTATATTTACTTGCAATTTTCTTTTTTTTTTATCTTCTTCAATCAACTTTTGTTTTTTTTTTCTTAAATCTTAAACACCTTATGCACCTACTAATGTGGTGAAGAACAGTGATGTTAATTAAATTTTAATTAATTTATTCATAGAATCATATTTTTAAATATCATCTGTAGAATTTACACATGCTGGTAATGGTAAACTTAAAATTCCATGCGCATAGCAGAGTAGACAAAAGGAACACCTAGTGTTAAGACATTTCGTTCTCCATTTTCTGCTGAATTTACGAGACGTTGAGTATTGAATGCGTGGGAATTCAACGCCACGCTTAATCTATTGGAATGAGAAAACGAAAACAGTACATTTCCTCTTATAGAACTCACAATCGTTGTGTTCACAGTAAGACACAACTCCGCTGCGCCACGATGGCCTTAATATTAAGTTCTATATTTATAATGAATTATATTTATTATTGATTAAAAACACATAAATATTTGGGATGTTGCAAAACCCTCGCTATCTTGCATGCAACAAGAGGATACAGAGTTATGTCATTATTATTATTGTTACGTTTTAACTCATATTAGCACTTACGTAATAAACTTGACTTCATATGAAAAATGGTGGCACAAACTTGTGTACCATTTTTCATAATAATAAGATTGTTCTAGAAAAAGTAACGTTATCAATGTAACTTTTTTAACAAACAAAAATAATATACAGATGAAATAAACAATAGACTATATAATGTTTTTTACTTAAAAATCTAACCTTGTATAAAATTCTAAATAAATATTTATGCTTTAGAAAAGCTTTTATTTTTTTTCTAAGTTAAGTCATACTAATGTGATGTATTTTAATAGTATTCAACCTATTAATAAACCATGACTTGGCAAATAACTCGAGTGACATTTTAAAATAATCAATGTATCGATAATAAAAAATGTAACATATCATTATAGCACTCTAATTATTATTATTTATTATATTATATATTCTCATAGTAAATCTATAAATATATTTATTATATAGTATTGATAATGACAATTGACAGATATACGATTTTTTTTATTTATCCATTTTTTTTATTAGACAAAATATGTTTATTTTTCAATATGATTTATTTGTTATTTTGGGGTCAGGGTTTAAATAATTTATATACTGTCTCAATATATGCATTATACTAATTATTTTAGATTATAAATCTTCTTAAATAAATATTCATCTTGACTACGTACGTAAACATGTATCGTTAATAAATTATTACACATAGATAGATATACTTACGTACCGATCTTAAGGCTATTTTAAATAAAGCATATGATTTGTTAAATATCGCGTTACAAAATAATCTACCCAGATAGATGGAGTAATCATAAATGAAAAAAATATTTTAAAATTGTCGAAATCCACTTTAAAACATGAAAATTGCTTTGAAACGAACGTTTTCCCGCCATTGTCACCTGACATTTGACCGGCGCATGCGCAATGCGTGTCGCGACCTATTACGTACAAAACTTTACATACAATGGAGAAAAACGTGGAGCAACAGAAAATTAGTTAAACTTCAGTCTTTTGTGAAGTTATATCTATTTTTTTTATGGTGAAGGCCATCATGTTGAGATATTAATCAAAGTATTAATATTATAATTAAATAATAAGCTTAACGTAGTACCATGGCTGAAGGTAATTTAAATCTTTTAAACATTTTAAATTTTGTTATTTAATTTTAATTTTGTGAATAAATTAACTTCGACGTCGTCGTGATGCTATTGGAATTTGAAATTTTGGGATCATATAAATGAACGAAAAGGGACATACAATTTTTTAACTATATGTTCAGAAGCTATACTTCAATAATAGAATAAAAAAAATATTAAGTCAATAATTTTTACATGATTTAAGTATTTAAAGCAATATAAAATACAATTATATTATCGGCCATGTTGTTTATAAACATCTGGACTCCCCGATTGGTTGGTGCTACGCACGCGCAGAGAGTGCCGTCTGATTCGCTGAACGCTGAAATTAGAGACGTGGAGTCCTATTCCAATTTACGATGGCACGGTTTTAATATTGTATATAGGTTATTGTTTGTTTAATGTTTAATATATAGCTGCCGATGTGTACCTATTGGAGAATATATAGTACCCTGTTGTGGTACAGCTGAGAATTGTGTTAATATTAAATACACTACGGTAGATTGCTTATGTTTAAAAATAACTGTGTCGTTAGATAGAACACGGCGTCGAGTTCCACCACTTAACATGCTTCACGCTGTATCCCGCACTCAGCAGTGTAGGCAGAGGGAAAATGTTAAGACACTCCGTTCTCCACTTTCTGCTGAATTCTGGATTGCGTGTTGAGTGGCAGACCTCAACGCCGCGCTATGCCCCGGCACCAGAGCGAAGAAATGGAAATATAAATTTAAGTAACTATGTATTAAGTAAATATGAGTGGGGATCGAACCCACAACCAGTCGGTTTTACAGTCACACTGTGCCCCTACAACACGACTGGCCTCCACTTAACATGCAATATCTCTTAAATAATTGGAATGTGCTTAGTGAAATGTTAGAATTTGGCCCTCTAATATAAAAGATAGCTAGCCTTTGTTGATTTAAAAGGAAATTACCCGGAATGCTTAACTAGAGGTTACGAGTTCAATTTCAAAGGAAGACGGTATAATTTGTTAGTCAAAGTATGTACATATTTTGTCTCGCAATTTACCTATTGTCTATTAATTTGTCTTATTGTACTATTGTATATATGTATTATGTTATACAAGACAGTGCAAGATAGAGTTAAGCTATTAGATTATATTTCAGTCATAGAAATAAATTATAAATTAATAATTCGAAATAATATGAAATAAATTATAAATAATCTATTATATAAAAAAAAAAAAAAAAAAAAAAATAGCTTCACGCTGTATCCCGCACGGAGCAGGGTAGGCAGAGGGAACCTAGTGTTAAGACACTCCGTTCCCCACTTTCTGCCGAATTCTGGAGGCATTGCGTGTTGAGTGGCAGAACTCAACGCCGCAATTCTATTATATAACTAGGATAAAATTTAAAGGTTACTGCCATAACCTTATTTTATCCTACATATATAATAGATAATTTTCACGCAAATGGAAATTAATTTTGTATGACATGTGACACGTTCTAACACGTTACATTAAACGTGACGGTAACCTGATGCCTTCTTCGATAAATAGACTATTCACCACATTTTTTTTTAATTTGAACAAATAGTTTCTTAGATTAACGTGCTTAACCAAACAAACTCTTCAGCTTTATAACATTAATATAGATTGATATAGACTAGTACAAATTACAGCAAAGTGTATCAAACATCAATTGTAAGGGATATTTCTCCGTTTAATTTTTTAAATCATAGAATTAGATATTTTAGGATCAACGTTTTTAAAATAAATACAAGTTTATTTATTTAAATCACCAATTTTGCATTGATAATTATGAGTATTACCAATAACCTTAACTTGGACGCGAAGGTGTTATTATAACTTTACGATACGTTTGGTAGTTATGTTACTTACCGTAGTTGGTATTTATAATTGTTTAGGTGAATATTTTATGACTTCCCTAGGCCCTTGGTCACGTAGATAGCGTAGACTGTAAAACGAAAAGTTGACTAAATCAAATTTCACTTTCATGCTGTATATTCTACACTAGAGGGCGCGCGCGGCTTCGCCCGCTTATTAGGAGTGAATTCTAAAAAAACCACAAAACACGTGTTTAATAAAATATTTTTAACAGTCTGAATTTCAAATTTTATAAAAATCGGTACAGATTAAAAAAAAATCCATACAAACTTTCAACTCCTATTTCATCCCTTTAGAGTTAAAATTTTTCCAATTCCCTTCTTAGTGGATGTCCAGAATATGAAAATAAACATCTGCCCAAATTTCACGTTTCTACCATCAGCGGTTACGGCTCTGCGTGCGTCTTACCTCAGTCAGTCAGCACAAGTCCTTTTATATATATAGATACAGCAGGGTAGGTCCTAATCGTGCTATAATGTTTTTCTCTGCAAAATTATTTAATTTCGTTTTTGTTGTTCCAGGTGATAGGAGAACGAGAATATGCTGTGAGGCCGACGAGACGGCCGTCAGAAGAACTACAAACTGGGCAACCCCTAGATGTAGTAGTACAACAGGTGGGTTTTCAAATAGACTACATGCCTTATTCACCTGAGTTGTGGATTATCCACAATCTAATTCAATTGCTTGAGCTGCGAACGTAAAAATCCATTTCTTTTCCATTCTAAAGGGAAATCTTTTAGTGTTCGACAACGTCATGTAGCCTACCTTACGATCGGTGGTACCTTTAGGGAATGTATGGGGAGCACTAATAAATAAAACTAAAATTCCGACACAAATGTATTTCAGCGTATCTAAAATTAATATTTTTAAAAGATTCAAAACTAAAATGCAATTTGACTTTATTACTTATCTTCTTTTATAAAAAAAGAAAATTGATTATAAAGATTGAATTATATTCATGACATTTATCTGGTACTCAAAATAAATTCCTTATTATTGAAGGACGGTTCGACTTTAATAAGTTTGGCAAAAAGTGTACTCATGGAGGAAGTAAGACACGTTGCAGGTAAAATAATTTAACAGCAAAAAAAGGTATAAAAATATATATTTTTAAATAGCTTCGTGTCTCAGCATTTTTCAATTACGCTTTATCACATGATAATCTGTTTTGCCTACCAATACCCATTTGCCCATTTTAGTTTATCTAAGACGTAACGATTGAAAATGGTAATTATAGATTTAAATCTGCCTCAAATTGTGTGGGTATAAGATACGTGTAAGGTAAATTAAGCTGCGCTAAGCAGTATCTTCATATGGACGCAGCTTAGCAATATGACGATTTAATCAAACAATTTTAGATTTTAACATTATATATCTAATTTTAATTATTATAATATCACACAAATGTAACGCTATTTACACTCTCTTATTAGATTGAGTTGTCAGTATGTAACTAGATAACTATGTAATAAAATCTAAGAGACTGAATTTGATCCACTTGTAATAATTGTATCATCATAAAACTTGACAAGTTAGATAGGTAGTTTAGATGACAATACAATGACATCGAGCTGGTCTGATGAAGGAGCACCGACCTGAATAGAAGAA
This sequence comes from Heliconius erato x Heliconius himera, assembly GCA_013421005.1. Taxonomy (NCBI): domain Eukaryota; kingdom Metazoa; phylum Arthropoda; class Insecta; order Lepidoptera; family Nymphalidae; genus Heliconius; species Heliconius erato x Heliconius himera. The sequence goes on along the minus strand of JAATLQ010018272.1, from coordinate 23,057 downwards.
TTCTTCAGAGCTTAAACTCATATAAATTGTTAGAGCACGACAAAGCGTTTTTTTAATCTTCATAATTAACTTTTAATAATATAAAAACTTATGGTCTTGGCTTCATCGTCAGACCATAAATGTATAAAAATATAATTCATTATTCTTTTTATGTGTCCCTATATCCATTTCGTTAAAAATGTCATTGTACAGAATACAGATATTATGTATTAAAACAGTAAGGTAACTCCATACAAACAAAAATTTGAATAAAAGAAACACATGATTGATTGCTCACTTAAATTATATTCGTGCGTGCGTGTGAGTGTGTGTGTTTTTTATTCAAAAGTTAATAATCTTTTCATTTTCGTCATAAGATAGGCTTAAAAGTCTTTTCGAGCATTTTAATTTCCACTGTAAATGGGTCTCTGGGTAAATGTCCAAAATTTTGTTAATTTTACTGTATAATGTAGTGTTTAAGTGGTAAAAAGGGTGACTTGGTTGTGAGGTATTGCGTGATTCAATACTGATCATTTCGTGATTACGGCGCTTGGCTAGTTTTCTTTTAAATCATAAAGTTCTTCAGTATATTTTTGCAAAATTGTCGCTAGTATAAATAAATGTCAGACCGTCAGAACTTGGCAGAACGAAAGAAGTTAGCTTGTGTGTAATAACTTTCAAAACCGCTCTCTGCTATCTTTCCAGCTTTAACATGTGATTCAATCGCTTTCTTCTCAATATATTGAAGAATTAGAAGGTAGATATTGAGTACGGCTAAAGAAGTTAATATATTTTGTATTAGAACAACTTATAGTAAGCAAGTTATTTGAAAGCCATTTTGTGACCGTGTTTAAGGCCGATTCATCTCGTGGAAAGGTTTCGGACCACCTTTCAACTGTTGCCAAATTGCAAACTTCATTAGCATATATTGCTTACAAAAGAGAGTAGCGGCCCTACACTGCCCTGTGGGACACCAAAGTTGTAGTTGTATACTCGATAATTTTAACCTTTTGATTACGTCTTGTTAGGTAGTCCTTAAATAATTCGAACGCTATATAATATATACTCCCAACAACCAAGTCATATAATTAACTGAGCAAAAATGAGACAGAGACAGTATCAAACGCTTCAGAGAGTCCAAGAACAATGCATATAGTCTTCAGTTTATTAATCAGGTTTCCGATAATTGTTGTGAGATCAAGAACGGCATCATCAGTTGATTTATGGCTTCTGAAACCGTACTGATTCGGTGATATGATGTTAAATTGTTTGAGAAAATGCAATCTGCAATCTTTTGTCAAGAGAATTTTCAAATATTTTACTAATTTTTTTTCTTACTGAGGATTGGCCTATAATTATCAACACTGCCCCCATTCCCTTTCTTGTAAATAAGATGTACTAGGGTCTTTTTGAAAACTTCTGGATTTTATAAATAAAGAGTTCTATGAAATGCTCAAGATTTTATCAGAAATATTCGTTTTAGATCTGATATTACAAAATTGTTTAATGAGTCTTCAATGGATCATGCCTGGTTCTTTAAAATTCATTTCTTTCATATTCCCGCTTTATTTTCTTTAGCACATTATTATAAAAGTTAGTTACAAAAAGTACCGTACCTTTTAATTTTTTTTTTTAATTTAATTATTGCTATCTTGCTTAATTGTTATTAAATTTAATTTTCAAACAATTTACATCTTCGAAAGTAGGCACAGCTAAATTACTGTCTTAATCGTGCCGAATAGAAGCCTCCCTCATTTTGTTTTAAAAAAATTAGAGGCATGTGAATTGAAACCTAGTAGAAAGGGTAAGTTGGGACATTTGCATTACAGTTAATGCTGAGTATATTTAAATGAAAAAGATATAAAAATACTTTTTTTAAACTTCATATGTGCAGTCCAATATTTTCAGGAGAACAGGAACCAGAATCATAAATTGAGGTAGTTTTCTATGTGATGAAAAATTATTAAATAGAATAAAGAGACCACAGAGGCGCTGCGTTTTACTGTAAAGAGGAGCACGAAAGCACGAAAAGTAATGCATTGAAAATCGGGCGGACAGTGCGAAATGGAGTGTTTAGGACACTCCACCTAGTATTCGCGGTATGTACTCTGCTATATGTAAACAGAAACAGTGTGAGGCTTAAAATAACTAAAGTAACATTTGTATCGTGACATTTCAGTTACACTGACCCTATTCAATGTTAGAAATTAAATTAAATTAAATTAGCTTCACGCTGTATCCCGCACACAGCAGGGTAGGCAGAGGGAACCTAGTGTTAAGACACTCCGTTCCCCACTTTCTGCCGAATTCTAGAGGCATTGCGTGTTGAGTGGCAGAACTCGACGCCGCGCTTAACCTCGACACCAGAGCGAAGAAATGGAAATATAAATTTAAGTAAATATTTCATCTCCTCGAGTGGGATTCGAACCCACAACCAGTCGGTTTTGCAGTCACACCTCGTGCCGCTGCGCCACGACCGGCCTCAATGTTCTAAATAAAAAATGTTAGAAATAAACAAAAAAAACAGTCTACTAAAACTGGAATGTATAACACTGTAATTATAAGTAACGTAATTAGAGTAAAAGAGTTTTTGCTAACTTGTAGTAGGAAATCAAGCTTCTCAAGTCTCAATATTTGTTTTTTATGCAAATCAAGTAGAGTTTTTGGTAAACGTCTATATGTTTATTTATTCATTGGAAACTTGTAAGGCTTTTAATTAAAATGTCCTGGATTTAAATCTCGTACGAGGCAACGAATGAAGAGAAACTGCTTAGTATTCCATGTGCTCATCATTTTGCTGGGTGGGGACCTCGCAGTAGCGCCTGATCCTCCGATCCAAGTGTTGTCTTAAGGGTTTAGAAAGTGAATATTTTTCACCTATCAAAAGTATTTTATGGGTAACTTATTAATTATAAATTGTCTTAAATCTTAGTTTATTAATAAAAAAAACTCTCGTTTTGTTAGCTTAGTGTAAATCAGCTAAAATTCCAAGTGATTAATGTGACTTATATACTTACTTACGTACTTATATACAGCGATATAATCAATTTGGATGTAAAAATAAATCTAATCGTCATGGTAGATCCTGTGGTATAATATTAGATTCTGATAAGTGGTATGACTTTAAATTTGTATGTAGGTACAAGTATTATAGAAAACACATATTTATCTTAATCAATATTTTTTTATCAGCATCACGCTGTGTCCCGGCAAACAGCAGGGTAGGCAGAGGGAACCTAATGTTAAGACACTCCGTTCCCCACTTTCTGCCGAATTCTGGAGGCATTACATGTTGAGTGGTAGAACTCAATTATGCACTTTGCCTCGAGACCAGAGCGAAGAAATGGAAATATAAATTTAAGTAAATATTTCACCTCCTCGAGTGGGGATCGAACCCACAACCAGTCGGTTTTACAGTCACACTTTGTGTCCCTGCACCACGACTGGCCTCGTGTTTATTATAATATTTTATATATTTTTTTAAAAAATATTTATAGGTAGAAGCCTATCTCTCATTCATCGTAAAAACGCCATATCATTGTAAAAGTACGATATTGGAAACAATCTGTGATATTTTAAATACATTTGCTAATATACATTTTATTTTATATCTATCTATATAAAAATATGAGGCAATTTTCGTCTCAGTTTTATGAGTGCCATAACAAAGTCGACGGAGAGTAATAAATAATAATTATAAATCAATTTGACGGGACCTGTGACCCTCACAGGCCACGCATAAACAACTTTACGTGTACGGTGTAACTATAAAACGGCTTTGATTATCGTGACGCGGCATTTTTAATTTTATGCTTGTATGTAAAAAAGGAATGCCTTTGTGGACGACGCGCAACTGCACGCAATGCTTTTGCAAATCCTCGGTCTTACGTTAAGTTCCCAGGTACTCTCTGCCTACCCTGCTGCGTGAAGAAAAAAATATCTAAATATTAAAAAAAATAAATTTGTGCATCTTTTTACCAGCAAAATAACTAAAATAGATAAAATAACACAAATATATAAAAATAATTCACTTAAAATATTTGTTAAATTTAACATAGCTTGAAATAGTATTAGAACAAAAAAGCAAATTATTACCGGATGTATAAGATATATTTAAAAATTTATCATTATACATATTTTACATATACAACAAACATTAATATTACGTTTATATGTTTTTTGTAATGAGTTTTCATTATTAAAATATCTTCTAAAACAATAAAAAAAAATCGGCCTCACATCAATCCTATCGTCGATGAGCTATTAATTTTAATTGTAGTAATTGAAATCTAGGCAATTACATAATTTTTATGGCGTAGATGTTGTAATTTTGCTATGGAAGGGAGAGGTTACATAGAAAAAACCTTGCGGATGTTTATATTAATGTTCTTTATATAATTCTTCAGACGTTTATAAGTTTTTAAAATAGTCTTGGCGTTTGGGTACAAGCATACCGTAACCCTGACTGGTTATAGATTCGATTCGCACTAGAAGCAATGAAATATTGGATATTTTTTCTTTGATCTGGTGCCGAGGTAAAGTGCGGAGTTGAGGTACGCCATTCAACAAGCAAAGCCTCCAGAATTGGGGAACAGAGTGCAGTGTAGTGTCTTAATACTAGGTTCCCTCTGCCTACCCTGCTGTGTGCGGGATACAGCGTGAAGCTGATTTTAATTTAATGATTAAAATAATAAAAACTAAATGATAAAAAGGTTGCAAGTAGTTGTATATTAAAAGAAATACTATTAATTTTTAAATAAACTACATGTATTTATATTTGTAGCTGTAATTTATATTTATGTTTTAACTATATTGAAATGTAAAATAAAAAAAATCTCAATAATTTATTAGTTATGAAATGTATTCGAAGTTTGAGAATAAAATGCTTTGGTTTTGACTTTGGGTGTTTTTACATGTCAACTATTTAATAAATAATTATTAAAAGTTAAGTAAATAAATTAAGTAATTTATGATATTCGATTTCTAAGAAGTCTTAAAGGGTTACTTAAGTTCTACAGACATTATATTTAGTATTATTAACAGTGTTATCAGCGTATTACTTCCATAGTTATTTTTATAAAATATATTAACTCCTTCAATCGTGACCTGTAAAATAAACTTTTTCTGGGTTGTTTACTTTTTATCTCACGCCTTCCTGAATAGGGTATAGTTGCAAGATTGTCTTTCATAGATAAATAAATACGTGAAATTAATAAAAGTCTACTAAGAACACAAACAAACACTAAACCGTTTAGATATATCGGTGCATCATTTGAAATTTAGTTTAATCTCTAATTTACTTGGATAGTAATATAAAAGATCTGTACACAAATATGACATTAAAAGAATAAGCTTAGTGTTATAAAAAGTTACAAAGAACTGATATTTTTTTAACCTAAGAAATTAGTGTTAAGACACTCTGTTTCCATAAAAACACTTCTGTTCCTCACTTTTCGCTGAATTCTCGTGGCGGAACGTGGGAAATCAACGCCGCGCTTTTTATCACTTTACCAAAGCGGGGACTTGAAAATGTTCAATAATTCATGAGATATTGAACGTTCCCCCCAGTGGAAATAGAACCCACAATCGTCACGTTTTCAGTCTCACGCTTTGCTTCTGCGCCACGACAGCCTCAATTCATTAGGTGTCGTTTGGTTTCTATATTTATGTATAATCAAGCAACTGATAGAGATATAATAATTTAGTTTTTATTTCCTCTTACAAATTTTGTATCAGAGATCAAGTTACAAGAAGAAGAAAAATCGCATTGCAAGTAAACGCCGATCCCGCAATTTTTTTTATAAAATCATATATTTTTTTTATAATTCGAAATACGTACATTAACCAAAAAAGCCTTCTCAAATTATATTGTAAACGTGTATGATGTGTGCATCAATCAATACACATTGATGTCAGTAACTATATCATTTCTCAAGAACAAGGGCTGGCAATAATAATTACGTAAAAGTTTAAACTCAAAATCTCGAGGGCAACGGTCTCTCATTAAATGAGTGCTCCACTTTTTCTCAGACCTTCATTATCTCGTTCTGGTTCCTAACTGTTAAGACCTGTATGCCAGTACAAAAAATAGTATTAAAAATAAACCTTCGTACAATACAGTCAATGAGTCGTGGCCGCCCAGAAGTTTGTTGTACATGGCTGCGCGTATTTGGTTTAAGGATTTTTCTAACTTGGTAATTCTTTTCTTCGCCAGCGAACAATGGCGCAAAAGTTAGATCAGGCGGAAAACCTAACTTCGGAGGGGCCACGATTCGTCGACCGTACTGTCCATTTATACACTTGTACGCTATATGGGTATGTCATGGGTTTGTGTATCATGCAATTTTATTTCCATTTTAGGGATTGCATGTTGAGTATTTGTGTCTGGACCCCACTACTATTCCATAATATATTAATATTATAATTAGAAACTTTTTTTAAATTATTGCACACCAAAAAAAAACAAATAGTTTTTAATTTAATCATGAATTTATGTAAAAAATATTTTGACTTCACAAATTCGAAATGATAATAAAAGCTCTATAACGCAGTAATGAATAATAAAGGTATTTTTTAGATTGCGGTTCGATTTGCTTACGAATATTTCTTATTCATTTTTATATTTTAAATATCATTATTTATATGTAAAATATCTTTTCACTTTTGCTAGATTTTTTGTGCGTCGAGCACAAAAAATGGCGAAAGTATCTTTGAAGAAGTAATATTTTGAATAAATATCAATGAAATCAATTTATGATGTTTAACTCCTCAAAACTATTTTCAAGGCATAAAAGCACAAGATATTCTTGCTGATTTTCACATCACTGTGAAGATGCACACCATTCCTCGCATCGCATGATAGTTAGAAAAAACCTAGTAGTTAGACCTAGTATTAAGTAAGTTTCCGTCCAAATTGTGCCTGTTGGTGGGTTCGATCTCCACTCGAGGAAATGAAATATTTATTTTAAATTTATATTTCCATTTCTTCGTTCTGATGTCCAGGCAAAGTGCGGCGTTGAGTTCCGCTACTCAACACGCAATGCCTCCAGAATTCGGCAGAAAGTCGGAGTGTGAACCGAAAAATGGAGTGTCTTAACACTAGTTCCCCCCCGCCTTCCCTGATGTATGCCGGGATACAGCGTGAAGCTTTTATTTAATTTTGATTTGATTTTATTTTATGAAACAATGGATATGGTAATTTCATGCCTCTATCATGTAAATGTATCTACATAATATATACCTTCATCTTGTTGAAATATTATAATTAGTTACCAAATTTTATTAAAATTAAGTTACGTAGTTACAGCGATTATAATAATTTCAAGGTTCCACTGGAGTCTTGTTGTGTAAATATTTCATAGAAATAACACAATTAAATAGATAAACAGCCAATTGTTGTTAAAATAATTACGATATTTTTATTATATTTGTTTTGTATCGTCCATCTCAAAGGAAATTCTGTAATACTATCATTATTTTATCCTATGAAGGCTTTGTGGCCCAATTTTTGTATAAAACATCGGTCTCTCATTCGTATTTCTATACTAATATAAGCTGAACAGTTTGTAAGGTTAAATGCATTAATCTCAGGAAGTACCCTACTTCCGTTTCGAATTGAAAAAATATTTTTTGAAATATTGGATAATCCATTTATTGACGAAGGTAGGCACAAAAAGAGAACATTTTTTTAATACACTCCGTTTCTCACCTTTGCCAAATTTTCGAGTTATGTCTGTTGAGTAGCGCACCTCAACGCCGCGCTTTTTCTTCTTCAATGAAATAAAAATAATTAATTTCCCAACAGGAAATGGATCCTATAACTAACCGCGACACTTTACCGCTAGATGCTATTCCACTGCGCCACGACGTGCTCATTAACACATTATATATTAACCTTCTCATAACTTTCACTAAATATAACTAAAAATAAATCTGTTTGTCCTTCATTGAAGGTAAAATTAAAGAATATACGAGATTTTTGCATCACGTAAATACTTATTATAATGTTAATCTTTACTAATTACATCAATTTACTTGCGTTTAAGCGGATAAATATTTTATGTAAGTTTATTTAACAAAAAAGTTTTTGGAAATTTTCCTTTTAAATCGCTTTGAACGTAACCATGTAATAAAATTTAGAAAAATGAATTCGACGGACTTGTAATAGTAGTTCCCTTACAATGAATCCATGTTTGCATATTTTTTAGCTTCACCTGTATCCTGCACATAGCGGGGTAGGCAGGGAACCTGGAAACCTAGCGTTAAGACATTGCATTCGTATTACGACACTCCCGTTTCCTACTTTTTGTCGAAATCTGGAGATAGTTATTGCGTGTTAAGTGTCGGAACTCAATGTCGCGCTTTGCCTCGTTATCAGATTGAGCAAATGAAAATATGAAATATTTCATTAATTCGAGTGGGAATCGAAACCACAACTTAACCTATCTATGTATATGCCAAATTTCTGCATTCTACGCCGCGCTGCCTAATTCCGGCTGAACGCGTTCTTTCAGTGACTTAATAACGAAAGTGTTTTGTGTATAAACATTTAATATGAGTAAAAATATCATGTAATTTATATGCTAACTTTTAATTACATCCAAATACTCTTTATATTGGTCTTGGATAACCGATAACCTAGCTTTTTACGTCTTTAGGTATATTTATAATCAACTGAGATGTACGAACACAGCCTGCCAAGCCCTAACGATAAGATATTCATATAATTATTTAAAATGTTACTGTTCAGCGAATTTTAAACTAATAAAATTATCTTTCCGCTCTCCTTTCGCGTAGATTATACCTTTTTTTATTATATATTGAGCAATTGCAATTGCAAAGTGTCCACAATGAAGTTTTTACAATAAAAATAAGAAAATAACAAAGAATACCAAAAAATTAAGAAAATACACGAAATGGTTTTGCTACTGTGGTGGTCGGTGACACGCAACTTCTCAATACACATATATTTTTTAAAGTTCTTATAAGATATTTTCTGGTCTTAAATGTGGGTGGTACTGTGATACATACTTATTACTTTAAATATACAGATTGATATAACTCTTTATTGCGTACGTAATAGAGATTTCACAAAAAAATGTAAAAGTAAACAAAAATAAAAGTACATTTTGCGACCGGGGCGATCGTACCGACAGAGGCGACCTTATCACTATTAATGATCATTGGCAGTTTAGCTTTGGATATAACTTACTTGTCTCGCAAGAACCTTTTAGACTTTTAGGCTTTTATTAAATTATTCTTGTAAACAACAGATTACCAAAAGATGGTTTACCTAACTTGGAGACAATAATTAACTTATCTAGCCTAAGCCTGTCTTATTATAATACTGAAACACTACAATCACTCATGTACTTTTTAATTTCTTAAACTACACAACTAATCCTTATAAGAAATCAGATTTTCAATATAAAAATAAAATCTACGTGTAGGCCGCGTACAGTACACTAAAAAAAGTTGCCAATAAAAAACAAAATAAAACAAAACAATAATACGAAAAACCTGGAAATAATAATAATAAACTGTTAAATGTTTTAAATGGCTCCAAAGTTTTTTCTGCTCCGAACCGGTATTATCCGGTTCAGTCGGATTGTTGTAGTAGTTAACACGTTTTTGACGCAATAGATGATTGATAGCCAAATATTTAATAGGTGTCGAACATTATTTGTCGTTTACTGTTTATATTGCTTAAACTTATATAATACTAGCCTTCTACCTGCGGATTCACCCACTTTGTGAGATGGAAATAACCATATAAAGACAGATAACCATATAAATAACATAAAGAACTGTGCATGAAACTTGGCACATTATAATACCCGTGACATGGTCATGTAATATAGTTGTAGCCATGCTGGATAAGTGGACTATCCAACATTAAAATATTTTTTTATTATTATTTTTTCAAATCGAATTAGTAGTTCTTGAGATAAGCGCGACCCAATAAACTTTTTATAATATTAGAATAGAAATAGTAGTATGTTTAAGTATCACAGCTATGTCGGTAAAGAGAGTGAAGCCACAACGTTGATCAATATGAATTATACTCTTACATAATATATTGCTAAGTTTTGGTTTATCAACAAAATGAACAACAATTCGTAAACGTTGTAATAATTATTAATTTTGTTTTTTATATATAGCTTCACACTACATTCCGAATATAACAGGGTAGACAGATGGAACCTAGTGTTAAGACATTCACTTCTCCACCTACCGCCCAATTTTTGGGACATTGTGTGTTGAGTGGCAGAACTCAGCCACAACTCGAGGACTGGAAAGACTTATCTCCTCGTAGTGGGAATCGAACCCACAACCCTCGCGTTTACAGTCAAACGCTGTGCAACTACGCAACGGTGGTCCAAATATATATACAATAAAAAATAACCTATAATTCTACATTTACTTAAAACAGTAAGATTTTCTTATGTTTAAGTTAGTCTTTAAGATTTGTCAGCTCTTATACTAAGTTTCACATCCGTGTAGCATTTCCGCAACACCTGCTCAAATAAATTCCTGTGCAATTGCGCATATCCTTACTTATTTACTTTGTTTTAAAGTAATGCATTTTAAATGCGACGGTTGTTGGTTCGACTCCCATTAGAGAGAATGAATAGTATATCGGTATAGTAATAAGCAAAAGCGCTGTGTTGAGCTCCGCGTTCTATCTTTTTTGCCGTATGTAGCATAAAAGATGAACCTGAAAAAAATTATACGTATTTACAAGTTTTAAATGAGCCCGTCGTAGCGCAGGGGCGCAAGCGTGCGACGGTGATCGCGACGATTGTAGGTTCGATGGGTTTGCTCTGGTATAATGAGGTAAATCACGGCGTTGAATTCCGCCACTGCCCCATAATGTCCTAATAATTTGGCGCCAAATAAAGTGGGAAACGGAAATGTCTTAATGGAGAACGGGGCGTCTTAACACTTGGTTTCCAGGTTTCCTCTGCCTAACCTTCTATGTGGGATACATAGTGACCCTAAAAAAATATGTAAAATATTGAAACCTTTTATTTATCGTTTTAAAAACATTTTACTGTATCTATAATCAAAAAAGTCTAAAATGGCTCGAATTTTCTGTCAATTAAACAATACTGAATTAGTGACTGTTAGTGTTTTACACTATAAAGAAAAATTCAATTAAATAAACAATAGTAATAATGAACTTAATATTTTCTATTATAATTACTCTTCTTATTTCTTCCTCTGATTATAATAACTCTATGACTTTTGCTCCACGTATCGTTTCTAATGCTGACAGAAAGTGGAGAATGGAGACACTTACTATATAATTTTAATTTCTCTCTGCTTACTCCGCCGTATCTAAAAAAATTAAAATTATAGATAAGTTTAATGCTTATTGTAAAGCACTGAATTTAATAGGCATTTATTTTTTTTCCAAAAAACAACAGCGTAAAGCAAGAAATCTAATCGTTACGCGGAATGAACACGACACCTTTCGTTTATTTAAATACTATTGTTTGTTATTTTTTATAATAATAATTAATTATGTAAATAAACATTTCGTGTTTATTTTAATATGGCCTCCAGAATGGTTTTACTAAAATTATTTATTACTACGAGTAGCTATTGCTGCCTGGGTAGAAACAGAAGTGTTTAAACATTGACTTTCCCAAATTAATCAAAATCTAATATATTATAATATGATATACATGCATCTATCATACACAAAAAGATGTATGTTTCTATTTTATCTGTAAAATATTAATTCTAGTATATTTTTTATAATGAAAGAAAATTTAAAAAAGGAAATAGAAAGTCAGCATAAATTATAATTTCAAATATCTAGTTGGTTATTTAAACCAAAACTATAGTTTTTTTGTCAAGATCATCTCAACTGTGCGCTGTAGACCAGGTTCCATCTGGCTCCCTCCCATCCCATTCCCTCTGGCCTCAGGTACCTGTTATGGGGGAAAAAGCATAAAGCTTTTACTTTTTTTTCTAAAAATCTGTGACGTGTATTCTACACTATACATATAACTCACTTCATTAAGTAAATATATAACTTAAATGAACAGTATCCGTTATCCACTCAGAATGCTATTAAACTAAGTATAGGAACTGTTAAATCGCTTAACATATTTCTTAAGTCATAATATTAACGTTGCTATGGAATAGAATAATTAATATAACTGCAGTACTCAGGAAATTTATGTAGCGTTCAAATAAAATTAAAGTTAGTATATTAGGATTCCGCCACTGAACACGTAATGTTTCGAAAATTCGGCGGTACGTGGGGAATGTAGTGTCTTAACACTAGATATTCTCTGAGTACCCCGCTATATGCGGGATACGGAGTAAAGCTAAAAAAGGACTAAGTAACTAAAAACTGCGTACAGTAATTTATAGTTCCAATGAATATCTCAGTGAACATATTAGTTTCTATTTAGTACATAAAACTTCGGCTTGTTGAAATATTAACCTATAGTTTTATATCTAAGAGAGTCTAATGTCGACGCACTCTTTTCTCCACTTTTCGCTCAGTACGGTAGTCAATTACTACCATACTCAAGGTCGCTATTTGTCAAAACAATGAAAGAAAAAACAATTAATTCCCCCTAAATGGGAATAGAACACACGTCCATTCGTTGTCAAGTCTCGCACTGTCCCGAAAATATTTTTTTTAACAGTCTAGTTCAAAAATCATTTATATATAGATATTCGCTTATCTCGGACGGGTTGTGCATGTAATACTGTAATTTAGATACATTAATCAATAACATATTATCGACTTCTATGTTATATTTAGCATTAATTGAACTTTTATAATTAATTTACTAATTTGCAATTACATTTTACACTACAACACTTCCTGTTAAATTTACTGATCGTTTTGTGTTATTAATCTAGTATTACAGAAACTGGTCAAGTGCGAGTATGACTCGCGCATAGGAAGTTTCTTATAAAATCGTTGATTTTTGAATAATGAAATCCACAATAATAACTTTATAAACTTAAATTTCCGGGCGTATGCATCCATTTTGTATACAGTGTATATCATAATATATGTTTAACTTAACTTTACACTAGGTTCCCTCTACCTACCCTGCTGTGTGCGGGATACAAAAGTTTAGTTTTTTTCTTTTAATTTATGGATACCGAATCCTAATTACTAGTTTATCACAAGGCGTTTTTTTAATATAATACACCTAACATCACACTTTAATGCTATGCTGCTAATCTCTCTCTCCGTCTATGGTCTGCCCTATTTGTAGTATCTAGTACATTACCTATTTATTAAATTATTGAGGTCTTTCACTGTAAATGCTACGGTTGTAGGTTCGATTACCATTAGAGGGATTGAATTATTTTCATTTCTTTGCTCTGGTAAAATGATCTAAATAGGTGTCTAAGTACAAAGCACGAAATTTCTACGGGATGTGAGGAACGGATTACCATAACTAGGTTCCCATAAAAGGTAAAGTTGTGTGTGTAAAAAGTAGGTGTATTAGCTTAAATTTTTAAAAATGCAGACATTAGCTTAGGCTGTTACGCACATTAAACTTTTGCCCTTTTTATTTCAGTACAAGACCTTCTGTAAATAAATATCAATTTAACATTAAGAAAAGTAAATTTCTACAGGCAGGTGCCACCATTACTGAGGTATTCGTTAACATCCCGGCTAACCTGTTGCTTGCGTAACGCCAGCATGTGCCCATTGCCGCGTTGGTGTGTGAATGTCGATAGGATAACTGTTGTTCTAAACGGTATTATAGATGGCCCCTTAAATATATATTTTTATAAATACCCGAATGATTAAGCTTAAGTGTTAAAAATTCCAAGAGACTTCCGTGAGATTTCAAATGAGTGGCAAAACTCATCGCTTCGCCTGCCAGAGCGAAAAAATGAATTTTAACCATCCCGAGTATGGATTGAACCCGCGGCCATCAACTTTAAACTACTACTGCGCAACGAAATTATGTTTTTATAGAAAACGGGGTTATTGCGCAGAGAAATTTGATTGATATCGTTGTGTTTCACTATTGATTGACTATATTCGGTGGATGTGCATTCAAATCCAATTTGAAAAAAACATGAATTGACATATTGATATATTTTTTAAATAGGGTGTCATGTCACTAGATACTTATAGATCTGCCTACTCAGAAAATTTTAAGAGATGGCTGAAACTCTAAAAAACATGATATCACAAACCTGTACTTTTCATAATGCATATTGTTACTATGTCTTCCACTTTGTATGTACATACCTAAAGATGGTTACTTATTTTTGATATTACAATGATTCGATCTCAAGGACACTAAAATTATAGTTTTGCTTATAATGAGCAGTTATTTTGCAAGATTATTTTTGGATAACCTTCAAGTTTGTATATTCGGACGTCTTATTGTCAAGTAAAATTACATGTACGATGTAATTTAGTGGGTACTTTGAGTAGACAATGAGTTTGCATTATTACAAAGGTTATAGATGCTATCGTGGAATAGGGGAAAATATCGGGCTATTTGTAATAGTTGTATGTTAATATTTTTAAATGGGTTTGGATATATATCGTCCTGGTGCCCGTGGGTACCCGCCCCTGGGTATCCACGGGCCACATTTGATACGTGCAATAAACAAATTCATAGCTGTACCATCATTTACAATTTGTTGATATTGTTACAATTACAATTCTTACTTATGACAACTTGACGTCAAGGTAAGTAATAATTAAAAAGGAATTACGTATTAAATAACTGCTGTTATTTATTTGTTAAATCCTGTACTTCCTTGTCCTGTATTATATTATTGTCCTGTATTTTTCTGTACTATTTAGTACTGGAAAAAAATATTTTTGTGCGAATATCATAATAAATATTGACAATAAGATACTTTTAATAACTAAGGAAAATTACACCACTCACTTTTAGTGCATCCAGGCTTGTATATTATATTTTAATAGTGTTTAATGTCCCCGATTGTAAAGAATAAGTCCTAGCATGGAAGAATATGAAAACCAAGGCATAGGTAGTAATAGAGACTGGGATATGCAACAACCACCGTCATCTCCAAAGAGTAAGATTTCTGATTTTGATTTTTGACAAGATTGACCAGTGATTTGGCAGCAGTAAACAGATTTTAGATCTCTGTTTGTCACTTCACTACCATGCAAAAAAGCGAATACAATATTTAAATATCTGTATGGCTGCTAATTTAGTTGAAAAAATTGCTTGTTGTACAAATATCATATCCTATAGGAATAACATGTAACTTAGGAGGAACTCCAAGGACTAGAAAGCTAAATACTGTGATTTCTTCAAGTTCGAAGATCGTTAATGATTGCCACGTAACGGAATCTACACGATCCAATAACTTTCTTGAAGATACGATATTAATAATTTTCCAAAGAACCAATGTCTTGACCAGTAAGCAGGTCATACCTTACACAGGAAGTTTTAAAGTTTTTACTTCAAAGTTCAAAAATCTGCTTTGATTATCTTTGGATTTAGAAAGTATGAAGGCAAATAATCTTTGATGGAGTCTGTATTGTAAACGACTTGGGCATTAAGATTTCGGTATAAACCATTTAGACTAAGCCGAAGGCTTAGCTCTTTTTATCTTTAGCAATTTTTTGAAAAGACGCCTCGTCACGGTCCTGCCCAACAAAGAAAAAAATAAGCAGGATCATCTATTAGTAGCAACGAGATGAAAGATAGCAAAGATTAATAATACCTGATTTAGGCTTGAAAAGAACGAAACTGCAAACATAAAAAATTATATAATATCAGTAGTTTAATATATATTTGAGTTTTAATTATAGGATTTTTTATAAAACCTTTTACGAGCACTGAATTAAAATTATATAGATAAATTTCTTAATAAGATAAAAAGATTTCTTTTAAACAGTAACTTTTAACTCTTAAATTTCTGCTCTGAGTCCCAGGAAGATAAATATCATATAAAGAGGCCAGTCGTGGCGCAGAAGCACGAGCGTGCGACTGTAAACACGACATGCGAGTTTGATTTTCACTCGAAGAAATCAAATAAGTATTTAATATTTTCATTTCCCCGCTCTTGTAACGAGTCGACGGCGTTGAGTTCCGCCACTCAATGCCTCAGATTTGAGCGGAAAATCGGCGGAAATCGGACGGAATTGTCTTAATAAAATCCATGTGTGGTAACAGTAGGTTTCTTCTGCCTACCTTGCTGTATGTGGGTATGAGATACAACAAAATGCTAAAAAAAATTACATTTAACAACTTTTTGTATGTTATATTTATATGGTATATAAAATGATTGTAATTACTAATTCATATTTTGGAAACGTGTAGGGGAGAGGGGGGCACATTCGAACGATTTTTAAACTTTGTGTCATATGTAAAAATTCTACAGTTTTTAACTTCTTTACTATTTTACAATGCTTAGTCCAATTATTGTCCCACAAAATCGTAGCATCATATGTAGAAAAATATATAAGATAAAGGTGCAATATCAACTTTAGTAGCAGTAGTCAAATGTTCAAAACTGCCCCCCTTCCAGGGTAGCTTTGAACATATATGGGGCAGTTTTAAACTATCATCGAATTCAATGAAATTAAAAGGCTTTTAAGTAATTTTATAAAAAACTTAACATTAGAAACGATGGAGATCAAATATCAGTACCATGTTAACTTAAAAAAATAATATACCTAGTTTAATATTGTGATTCTACTAGTGTTAAATAACTTTAATATTATTAATAGACTTTAAAAAACTTAAAAAAAAAACAAAAAAGTAGTTTTAGCTTCGTAGAAGTAATTAACATTATGGGATCAATCATAGAATAAATCTAATATTATGAAAATAAATCAAAATATTTTTTAAATAAACAGTTTATTACAACCCACCCTTATTTGAACTTAGAAAAATGAAATTTAAAGGAAAACATGGATGTAGTACGTGACGTAACCAGCAACTGAAATTGGGGGAAGTAGTCTACGTAAGAAATAAAAATCAGCTTCACGTTTTATCCCGCACACAGCACGGTAGGCAGAGGGTGTTAAGACACTCCGTTCCCCACTTTCTGCCGAATTCTGGAGGCATTGCGTGTCGAGTGGCAGAACTCAACTCCGCGCTTAGCCTCGACACCAGAACGGAGAAATGGAAATATAAATTTAAAGCTGCCTCAGTGGTATTTGAAAATTTCCAAACGTTTTTTTTTCCAAGTAAAAGTTTAAAAATTGTAGTAATTTCTAGTTTATTGCATGATATATGAAACATTCTAACTAAAAGAGGAAAAAATAAAAGCATATACCTTGAATTGGATCCCTGCGATCCTTACGCGTTTATTTAAAAATGTATAAAATTTTACTCAAAATCAAACACTCCTCGTAACTCAACAACTGGTTCTCATATATCAGCGATGACAAGTGACACGTGTGCAGATTAGTGCTGCCACTACTCAAAAAAAATCTACCAAAATTTCTTTTTAAAATAGCTCTGTTAACACATATTTTCAAAGGTGCCCCTGTTCTAAGCTACCCCCCTCTCCCCTATTAGTAATGTAATTTTTTATTAAGTATAATTAAGTTGATAATCACATAGTCTTTAATGTACTAAAATAAAATAAGAATGTTTTTTTTCTATATACCTATGTATACGTTGTTGTTAAGTATATTTTACATTTTATTTTTTATTTCAATATAATTATTAGCATGTGTGAAAGATACGTAAAATGAAAATATCATTAAATTTGCACTAAATATAATTTCAAAGTTATTTTTTATGAGGGAAGTCGTGGCGCAGGGGCACAATATGTGACTGTTAACGCGACTGGTTGTGGGTACGATTTATGGCGAGGAAATGAAATATTTATTTAAATTTCTTCGCACTGGTGTTCAGACATAGCACGGCGTTGAGTTCCGCCTCCAAAAGGCGGAAAGTGGGAAACAGAGTTTCTTAGCACTACGTTCCCTCTGCCTACCCGGCGTGCGGGTTACAGCGTGAAGCTGATTTATTTTTTATTTGAATTCTTTTTTAAAGATTATGTAATAAATTAAGTAAATTCAAAAAGTAATCTAGGTACCTATATCATTTCAATTAAAATAACCGATAATAGTTCTGGTAGTCCATTACCATATTATAATTAAGAACTTAATAATATTAATTCTTGATACCAAAATCTTTTTCCGGTGAAAAGTGAAAGGTAATTTGTTACTCTCTTACATACATATTTCATATTAGTTTACACATAAGTAAATTAGATAGAGTATTCATAGGAATTTTGATTAATTGATAGTATATTATACATTATACAGTACAGAATATGTGTCGTGGCCGACTTAATATTATACTTTCTATCCTTATCTTCTTTCAATCAATCAATCAGCTTCACGCTGTATCCCGCACACAGAGGGAACCTAGTATTAAGACACACTGTTCCCCACTTTCTGCCGGATTCTGGAGGCATTGCGTGTTGAGTGGTAGAACTCAACGCCGCGCTTTACCTCGACATCAGAGCGAAGAAATGGAAATATAAATTTAAGTAAATATGTCATCTCCTCGAGTGGCGGTCGAACCTACAACCAGTCGGTTTTACAGTCACACTATGTGCCGATGCGCCACGACAGGTCTCTTTCTAAATATATATATGTGTACTTATATAAGAAAATTACCTAATGTGAAATTTAGAGGCCACCTTACACCTGAAACTGCCAAACTAAGCGTGATGTCTCGATTTCCGGTACAAAATGAAAAAGTAATGTCATGACTTGTGATATCTATTAATATAAATAAACAAAATTTTGTGCGCAACGACGGCTTGATTACTAAACGAAGGCTTGCACTTTTTTGTGCTACAATGATCAGCCTCATCCTACATCCCACGTGTAGCAGGGTAGGCAGAGGGACCTAGTGTCACGACACTCCGCTACCCACTTTCCGTTGATATCTGGAGGCATTGCGTGTTGAGTGGCAGAACTCAACGCCGCGCTTTTTCCTCGAAACTAGAGCGAAGAAATGAAATTATTATATAAGTCATATTTAACACAACAAATATGTTTTTAATAACAAAAATGCATTTTAAAACGATACATTAATAATAATTAATCTGACGTTAGATAGCACCTCCTTATTGATATTCATCACAAAGGTATATTTTGAATAAAACGATTAGTAATTGTCATATAAAAAATTAAATCTGAACTGATAACGCATAGATAAGGTGATTAGTAACTACGATAACATGACAGGGAGGGATTTTTATCACAAGGGAATTGTGGAAAATGAATTATTATTTATTATATTTTTTTACGCTCTGGTAATCCGTTCCCCACTTTCTGCCGAATTCTGGAGGCATTGCGTGTTGAGTGGCAGAACTCAACGCCGCGCTCAGCCTCGACACCAGAGCGAAGAAATGGAAATATAAATTTAAGTAAATATTTCATCTCCTCGAGTGGGAATCGAACCCAGAACCAGTCGGTTTTGCAGTCACACCTCGTGCCGCTGCGCCACGACCGGCCTCATATTCTTATTGTATATACAAAATTAATTTTATTAGGTAAAACTTGGACCATCCCAAGGTTCATCAAAAGTATCAAGTACGAATAGCGTATGAACGCATGTATAACGCATTTTAATTATTGATCTACTTTATAATTATCAATTATCTCGCACTTAATTTTAACATGATTATATTTATATATTTTTTATTAAAATCCTGCATATTAAATGCCCCGAAGTTATTATGTAAGTACATAAGTTATTACGTAATATATAGGTAAAAAAATTTTTTGGTGAAATAGGCAGAAATTTTTAATTTCAATTTAAAAAATCTTTCTGTATTGGATAGTCTATTTATAGGCTATAATACATTACTTACATTATTTAAACACGCGGGTAAAGCCAAGACTAAAAGGTAGTCCTCATATCATAGTAACTATGCCATACAAAAATCATCAAAAAACCATTTTATGTTCTATAATAATGATTGCAATCTCAATCATGACGTGCTACGAAACCACAACGTGGGCGCAAATGATTTGAACATATTATTACGGTTGTATGTTTATCTGTACATGGAAGATAGGTGAGTCAAGGATGCTGCGGTTAATATATTATAATGAATCTAAAATCCAGCAACCTATTACGCCTTATAAGTTTCTACAATTTTTTTTATATAATTTTTTTGTATGTTCGCAATTAGGTAATAGTTTTTTATCGAAATTTGGAAGGAAAAGAGAATTTAGTCAAAGGAAATTCTTTCTTTACATTCGTCCACATAGTCCGCGATTTGTCTTACTATTTAAAAGAAATAATTAAAATATTTAAAATTTTATAAAGCTGGTTTCCACCTCGAGCGAGAATAACCTATTCACAACTGCGTTGCAATCGCAAGCGTAAGCTGCATACTGTACTTATATTTCCACCAATTAATAATCGGGCGGAAAGGACCGAGCGAGTAGAAAGCGCGATGGAAAACAGGCTTAATACAGTTTGTAATATAACAACGTCTAACAGTAAACGATGATTTATGTGTTAAAAGGGAGAACAGAGAAAAAATAAAAGGTGGGCTGGATTATAACAACAATATTTTGTAAAGAAATCAAACACCTCGAGGCTTTTACAGAACTTATATTTCTTCCAGAGTTAAATACTGTTAAGCTTGTACAATGTCTATCTTAAATTCTAATACAATATATCATTCTAGAGATTCTCTTTATTCTTCCGCTCCAAGTCTAAAAGTATATCTAATTATTATAAAATATTATTATTTGGTTATTATAATTTTCCGACTACATAAAGCGTCATTTTTATTAATGTTCTACCGTGAC
>JAATLQ010018271.1:0-18874 GCA_013421005.1 Heliconius erato x Heliconius himera | reverse complement strand
AAAATTGAATTGTTAGTGGAGATTACCTTCATTAATCATAACAGTTAAGTTTAAGTCGTAATTAATTCAACACAGAATTAAAAAACGATCTTGAAAGTAATATCAAGTAAATACAAAGATATTTTGGTTGGTTCGTTCATATAATATATGTAACTAATTTAAAAACTGTACAGGAGTTAATATGCAATTAATACAGTTATTTTACAAAGAATATTATGAATCCTACAACCTAAATTAAATTATTCACTGACATCAGCACATTTAACAGAGTTTTAGAATTATGGTGAGACGTATATTATATAGGTAAAAAGAACATAAAGTTACAAAAATATATACGTGTAATACATAATTAGTTTTATGTATATTTTATAAATATCTGATATCAACAATGGTCGTATTTTTTTATTTAAAACAATCAAAAATTCTTTGACGATAATGTCGTAAAAAAATCATATTAGAAGTCATTATAGTTGTCAATCAATTCTGCTTATTAAATCAATAATCATGTATTTTAAGCGGGCGAAGCCGTGGGCGAGCCGCTAGTACTTAAATAATATTACACCGATGCCGCGCAGGGCGGCAACTTACACCACACCAAGAAGTTTATGAAAATCTAACTAATTTGCGAATAAGCGAAGAACCAAAGAAAAGTATAAATTAATTATAAACAGCAAATAATTACATAAAAATTAACAGTAGTTCGAAAATGTATGAAAATTTACAAAACCGTCAAAGTCATCTGCCCGTTCGCGTCGGTCATACTATGCCGATCGTATGCTAGGTTATTTCGAATCAGTGACATCTCCGTAATTATTTATTAGAATGTTATACAGTGAACTATAATTTCAATCTAGATGAAGAGCTAAAAGAGACTATTATATTCATTTTCATAAGGATCAATATCAAATTATAGAAACTACATACAACAAAAACCCGATATATATAAAGTAAATTAATTAAAATGGTTACTTGTTGTTACTGTGTTACTTTGCTCAAGCTTCAGAGATAAATATGGTATGTGTATCGCGGACTTTTTTAAACATTATTTAAAGGACAATATTTTTGTAAAACATTATTTTTATGTATCTCATAAGGTTGAGTCGGCGCACGCCATGTATGCGTTAAGCAAGCTCATTTTGGGTGACGTTTGCTTATAACAACAAATAAACTTTGCAAACCGTTGCTTAGCAACGGTCGGTTGTTATTAACATGGCGGAATAAATTGCCTGTCAAGTTGAAAAATATTTTAATATATTAGTATATAACGACAATATTATAAATATGAGAAAAAAAGTAACCTATGTTCATCCGAAGACCCTCAAGTATCTCTTTATGAGTATTTTATTACAATTGAATTAGCGGTTTGGCCCTGATTGCGGCACAGACAGACAGACAGACAGACAGACAGAGTTACTTTCGAATTTATAATATAGGTATGGATAGTTATCTCCCGTAATTTTTTTTATGTGGACTTTAAGTCTGAAGACGTAAAATGGAAAATCTCGTATTTCACTTCCTCTTAAAAATTTCATTTTTTTATTATGTTCTCCTACACTCCCTAATCTTTTAAGTATTTTTTTAGCTTCACTCTATATCCCGCATATAACAGGATAAGCAGAGGGAACCTAGTATCAAGACACTCCGTTCCCCACATTCCATCTATTTTTCTAGGCGTGTTGAGTGGCGGAAATCAACGCCGCGCTCTGCATTGTTACCAGAGCAAGGAAATTAAAATATTAAATATGTATTTCATTCCCTCTACCGGGAATCGAGCAGTCAACCGTCGCTTTTACACACCCTTGTGCCACCGGGCTACTCTCGAATTGGTAAAAACGTTTTAAGCATAGAAGAGTCATTTAAAGAGTGGATACGTGTAAATTACCGCACTGGAACAATCTTTAATGGTATATTGTCGCGCTCTAATAACAACAATATATTGATGAAAGGAAACGCCTTTTAGAACAATAGACATTTTAGAACAATCAATTCTTAGAACAATTTATGATAAGATAATATTGAGAGGCCGTCGTGGCGCAGAGGCACAAGCGTGCGACTGTAAGTACGACGGTTGTGGGTTCGATCCCCACCCGAGGAAATTAAATATAAAATATTCTTATTTCATCGCTCTGACGACCAGGCAAAGCGCGGCAGCGATATCCGCCATTCAACACGCAAGGCCACAAGAAATGGGCGAAAAGTTGGAAACGGAGTATCTTAACACATGGTCCCTTCTGCCTACTCTGGTGTATGCGTGAAGCTAAAAAAATATAATATTAAGATTTGCTTTTTCTCGCACAGCAAGGTAGGCAGAAAGATCGAATACAACAAATAACTTTTTGACTCGTCTTCTTTCTTTTTAACGGAACTTAACGCCGCGTTTTATCTTGTCGGCTAGGAAAAATGGAAATTAAAATATAATCACTACCCATACCCATTTTTGAACCCATTACCAATCGCGTTTACAATCAGTTTATATTAGCCTTGTGGAGATTCGATATTTACGATTACGATGAGATAATATTGAGATTTATGATAAAAAAAAACTTGAATGTACTCTTTTTCCTAGAATTGTATACAAAGATAGTCTTATTGCTGATGTAGCGATATCTTCCAGATAACCTTAAGGTTAAGGTAAGATTAAGGAAGAAGTTAACTGAGAATTAAATTAAATACAAATAAAAAATAAGTTTTTATAATTATATTATAATTATTTTAGCCTTTTCTAAAGTGAAAATAATTTTAATTACAAAATAAAAAATATTTTAAAGGCAGAGTACCTCTCATAATAATTATTGTTTGTGTCCTAATTATTAGGTCAATAAAGCGTAAAATGTCTACGTTATCTAAAAAAATATTTTTATTAATGTAAGACAATAACTAGACAAGAGTGTAAAACAGTCAGACTCTCTTTTACCTACATTCCTTTACGTGACAAACAGTACGAAGCTGATTTTTAAAGTTCCGTTCTTCAAAGAAAAAAATGGAAATCTTGTTTGATCACTTTTTATGTCTGTCTGTTCGTCTGTCTATCCGCTGGCAAGACCATTTTTCTCAAGAACGCATCAGTTATCAAATTAATGTAAATTTATCCATATCGACAGAAGCACAAAAAAAGAAAAAAATAAGATTCTAAGTCACATTGAGAAGATACGAGGACTTATTCATTATTTAAAGCATTTCTTATGAAGACCGTACAGTATGAATAAAAACTCCGAAAATGGAAAAATCATTACTAAGTTATTATTGTATAAATTTCACACTAAACTAGTGCATAGCAACGCGAATTTAAGAATGCCAACTTTTGTAAGCCGCGTTCCCGTAACCCTACAATTATCAGATGTCACGTCAGAAGCTTTGAACTCGCACTTGAACGGTTTATTGTTTACTACTCATATATATCTAAATAATACTATGACGGCCAAATATAAAAAACACCTTCTACATAATAGAACCCGTGACCGTCGGATGGACAGCGTTGCAAGCCACATCGAAAATAAGCCTAAAGGTCGCGATAATAAGAAACCGCATGTCAACACATTATCCACTTATACATACATAAATTAAAATATATTTATTGTATTATTTACAATACCGCAACAGAAGTGGGTCAAACAAATTGCAGAAGGTAGTTTGACAATTCAGGTCAAAAATATAAAGATGCATTACAATATAACATTTTTATTCCTTCCATCTTATTTTTTATTTTTATCTTTTCAATGTAAGAAAATTAAATGATGTCGCTGTCACTTTCACTTAATCCTGAACTTCCTACTATCCTACTAAAATTATAGTGAAAGTTTGCGAGGATGGATGTTTGTTCCACTTTCACGCTAGAAGTACTGCAATATACGGGCGAAGCCGCGTATAGTCGCTAGTAATACTTCTTTAAAATTACAAAATATTATTTCTTTAATTATGGCCTTACAAGCAATTTGCATCAAGCGACAGGAAGCACCGACCGACTCCGAAATCAGTTCACTTGATAAGAACCAGCAAGACCATGTTATGTTTAATTGTACTTATCTTTCGTATACAGCATAGCATTACAGATTTGGCGGTGTTGAGTTCCGCCATTCAACAATGTCCCAAAAACTAGGCCACGAATGGGGAGCAGAGTGTCTTAACATTAGACATTCTGCTCTGTGACTTTCCCTCTGCGTACCATGCTATACACGGAATACGGCGTGAAGTTAAAAATTTTCACGTTTTTTAACGTTTTTGCTTAATATTTCTTACACAACAGATGATAAATAAGATGTCAGTGTTTACAATTTCATAATATCTATGTTTTTATATCTCGCAATATCAAAGATTACGCAAGAAAATTGCAACTTTCATTATGCTTAGAAAGGGTCGTCGCGTCTCATTTACTTTATTGCTTTTAAAGCGAAATGGGAACGAGTCTAATATTGTATATAAATGAAGATGGTTATCAGCTCAAATCAATTTTAATGGATATCTAGAATTATTTGATACTAGCGGCCCACTTGCGGCTTCGCCCGCATACCACCTTTAATACTTTTATTATGTTGCATTTGCCAACAGATTGATACATTCAGTCATGAATACTACGTAGCTGTATGATAGGACGTCATCGGCGGCAAGGGCGCCCCCCTCGGAACTCGAACCTTGGCTTGCGGCCGTAAACAGAACGTTGAATTATATAATAATTATTTTTTTTCGAAAAATATACCTCCAAATTATCTTCATTAAATACCCTTGATAATGAAATAACTTTCGCTCATAAGTTTCAACAAACATGTGAAATAAAAAACGATGAAATACCAAAAAAAATTTAGTATTGAGACACTCCGTTCTCCACTTTTCGCCCACTATAGAGTATACATAAAAAAAATATTACAAAAAATCTCAATCATAAATCCGAAACCCTAAAAATTTTAATAAAACAAAAACAAGCTAAAAAAAATTTTTGGCTGAAACTCAGTCCTGGCTGTCAATTTTAACAAACTATTGGGCTTATATTTTTAAGTTTTTATACTGGGAACGGAGAAACGGAATTTTATATTGTACAATCGAAATTACGGCTACTAAAAAAAT
Organism: Heliconius erato x Heliconius himera; assembly: GCA_013421005.1. NCBI lineage: Eukaryota > Metazoa > Arthropoda > Insecta > Lepidoptera > Nymphalidae > Heliconius > Heliconius erato x Heliconius himera. Next base: position 13,816 of record JAATLQ010018271.1, on the reverse strand, counting down.
TGTACGGCAAAGGTCATAGAGGCCGGTCGTAGCGAGGCGTGTTGCTGTAAACGCGATTGGTTTTGGATTCGATTACCACTTGAGGAAATTAAAGGTATAATATTTTCATTTAGTCGCAATCAATACACAATACCACCAGATTTCGGAGGAATGTGGGGAATAGAACTTAAGTGAAAGGGTTAGCAGGTTATATTATAGAGGTACTCGACTGCAAAGGTAGGATAGAGAACAAAGATATATGCCCAATATTAATAACCTATCTCCAACTTCAATCTTAGATTGTTTCATATATCTATTCAATCTCTAGATTGGACGTAGAGTGGACGTTGGAGATAGGTTATTAATACTGGGCGATAGAGTACACGCAAACGAAGCTACAGGCGATAATTTGTACGAAATAAATATTTTTACTACCATAATTTTTTTACCACCAATGGTGGAAGAACCCATAACCATCGTTTTTATTGTTAGGCACTTTTAAACTGAATAAAGACGGTGCGAAAATAATGATTAGTAGCGATTACTATTGCTTTTGACCTTAGATATAAGATGAACTAATAATGTCAATAAAAAACCGGTAAAAACCGGTTGATATCATAATATGACAATTTGAGGAAAATAAAGCGTTTAAAGCGTTTTAATATTTTTTTTAACTTAACGCTTATAGCAGGATAGGAAAAGGCAACCTATTGTTAAGACACTCTGATATTTCAAAAAAAATTTAAATGTCTACAAAAAAGGAGCCAGTCGTGGCCTAGGGTACAAGCATGCCACTATAGCGGGATAGGTTGTGAGATTGATTCCCATTCTAAAAATTGAAATATTTTATATTCTAGTGTTAAGACACTCTGTTACCATTAAGACACTTACTGTCTAGACAATTAGATACTGTTCCGAGGAACTCAATGTCGCGCGTACTCTTATCTCGTTACCAGAGCGAGGAAATGACAATATCATATATTTCATTTTCTCGAGTGGGATGGAACCCACGACCTGTCGTTTTTACAGTCACACGTTTGTGCCACGATTGCCCTCGCGTTATGCACTGATATATTGTATGTTAAAATATTCTACAAACAATATTTATAAAGAGTAATTGTAGCAAACAAAACTGGTCGTCCTTGATTCGATCACATACGCTTATGTATGACACACTTATAGAGCATTTAAGATGTATATTTTTAATATTAGCTTTATTTTATTACGAAATGGTAGAGGATTCAAATCCTTTATGAACACACATTCTTAGTACTTTTTTTTATTATTATTATATTTCTTTTTTGAATTTAAAGTTTTACGTGAATATAATAACAATCCTGCGTGTATATCGTCCATCTTACATTGAAGGTGTATTTTGTGCAGTTTTTGTTGTGTTAATAATGCCAACAACGCCGGGCTCTATGTAATGAAGCAGGGATCTCTGGAATACTATTTATATTAAAAGCAACATTTTTAATATTATATTTCCAGAGACGATTACAGTGCAACTATAATTAAGATATTGATATGAACGATTGATGGTGAGCCGTGTCTGTTGATTCAAATCGTTGTGGGAATTATATTTAATTCTACATTGTAAGTAGACAAAGTATGGCGTTAGTTTCCGTTACGCAATATTTCTATAATAATGTTTCGCTTCAGGTTTCGCCTCGTCTCTTGTGGACTTTACGATTCTGATTACTTTGCTATTCCTCATTTGATAATAATGATTTTTATTTAATTGTTATGGAAGACAAAGCGCGGCGTTGAATTCCGCCATTCAACATGAAATGCATCCAGAATTCGGCGTAAAGAAGGGGAATATTTTTGCGTGAAGCTAAAAAAACGTACTATTTTAACCACGTACCTACATAAGAAACTGATATTAGTTTATTCATGTTAATGTTAAACAAAGATTTGTAATAGTATACATTTATACATAAGCTCGTAAACACATTGCCCTCTTTTGCGTCGCGCGGTAAACATAAAGAAGGTAAATTTACATATTTTTTTGCGTGCAAAATAACAGAACTTTGTAGATTCACCGTTAGCCTAGCTTTTTCAAATGTTGTTATCTCGGTATTTGCAGTGATTTAATTAAGGTTATCGCTAATTGATCTCTTTTTAGCTTCACGCTGTATCCCTCACATAGAGCAAAGACATCAATATATTATTTAATTTCGAGAATCGAATCCACAGCCGTCTTGTTTACAGTCGCACTTTTATGTACCACGATGGCCTTAATAACCATTTATGCTCAGCCAATTGACCTCTCTGATAGCAATAGATAAATCCAGTTTTGTATTTTTTAAAAATATTTTTTATCATCTTTATTTTCTCTTTATTTATCAAAGAGAAATGCTAAGACAGCAAAAATGCAAAATTCTTACGGTATATATATTTTTATTAACGAAAATTATTCAAGATTTATTTAAAACAATAAAATCAAAAATATCTAAATCACCAAGTAAAACAAAAAAGTTAAATATTACAAGCTACTAACTTCAGAATGCAAATGGAAATAAAACTATTTGTTCTAACTAGTCTTAAATTAAACTTACAATTAAACTCACCCGACTGGTTCGTGAATTTAAAACAAAACACAAAAAGATCGCTTTTAACAATAGCCTTGTAGAATAAAGAAAAAAACTGTAGAGACCGTCGTGGTGCAGTGGTACAGTGTTTGACTGTGACGCGATTGTGGACTTGATTCCCACTTGTGTCCCACACATGGGGATGAACTATTTAATATTTTTATTTCCGCGCTCTAGTAACAAGAAAAATCATGGCGTTATTGTCAATCAACACGAAATGTCTCGAAAATGCAGCGGGAAGTGCGGAACGGAGTATATTAACCCTAGATATAACCCTACAGCGTCAAGCTAAAAAATCTGCAACACTGGCGTTTAGGCCAATAAATAAATTTCACTTTGTTTTATGTAAATAATCCATTTAACAATTCATTATTAAAATAACCATTTAAAATAAGCTATAATGAAATAGAACTAGTCTTAAGTGTTTTTTTTAATTTAATAATATAGAATAATATTTTAAATTTTAAATTGTATATAATTTTTAGTGAAAAACACATTATTTATTATTTATAAACGAAACTAAAATGGCGGGAACGTTTTGAATTTTGAGAAAAAGGCAAAAGCTTTACACAAACATCCTAATTTAATAATTAATATTAAAATATATATATTAAATTATATTATTGTACAATAATAAAACTTACTTGTGTATCGTATACGCGGTGAACGGACGCGACTCGACAGCCAACTGGTTAACAGCGCTCCTTTCCACTTGAACTGAGGTAATGTACGTATGACGTTGATTGAATCAACGACTTTTGATGTCTTTACGACTGATTTTTTGTATATAAATATTTGATAAAAATGTAACTGCGGTGTTGTTTTGATTAGGTTAATTTATTTTATACATTAATAATATTACAGGTTTTTTTGTTTTATGTGTAAATTCAGTGTAATTAGATAATTCCAATATGTTATAATTTTAATTAGATATAACATTTTGAATGTATTAAGCATAAGTAAAAATAGGCCTTTTTATTATTATTAAAATAACAAAATAATATTTATTTTTATCTTTAGAAATTATGGATTATATGGATTTTAATCCAATACGATATAGTGTAAACGTGCTCCAAGTATACTTATATCTAACAATGCGTGTTTCTCTCGTTAGTATTGCGTACACAATGCCTCTTAAATTATTAGTACCGGGACACAGTACATGTTAGTTTTTATCGATAGTTGAGTCTTTTACTTTTTTGTGTGCTTATTTGTTTAATTTGATGAGTTTTTTTAAAAAAAAACATAGCTGTTGGTATGTGGTGATTGTCTGAGTAAACGAATAAAAAAGAATTTTGTAAGTATCCTCAGTAAATAAACTTTTTTTTTTATTTATCATAACTGAATAACAGAGTCAGTTAATGAAACGATTTTTTCCATCTTAAAAGAAATCTATCATAAATTATATTTGATAGTTAATCTCCAATTAAGTAGAAAATAAGGCATGAAGAAATTCAATGAAATGATTACGTATTTTTTTAATGTGCGATGCGGAGTTCGCGGCAAAGGTAAAAAAACCCAGAAAAATATATTTTTTACTAAATGCGAACATGATAATTTTATCATATTTTACATATTAATGAAACATATGGTTTTATGGCACAGTTATGGGTGTAAATGTAAGTTTTTAGTTTATTTATTTATATAAATCTCTGTGATGTTCCTATATCTAGATATTAGTATGTAAAATGGTCTTATAGCAAGCCATTATAAATCTAGTGTTGAGTAAAAGTTTAATTATCGATAAATTTATTATTTTATTTTTAAAAATACTTTTTCTTATTTTTTTAGAATAAAAGAAAGAAGAAGAATTGAATTAGCTATTTAATATAATAGGTAAATATTATATAAATATTGTTTAACTTATAACTAGGCAGGAAAAACGTAGTGGCAAGACACTCCGTTTTACGCCCTAATTTAAGACATTAGTTGTTGAGTGGAGAAACTTTAGACCGCGCGTTAGAGTAAAGAAATAAAAAAAAATCATTAGTTGGAATCGAGTTGGAATCGAACCCATTGGTCATTGTGAGCCCAATCACACTATCACTGATAATGGGACTGATCTTTATGTATGTTTAATAAAAATGAAACTAGGGTCAACTTTCTATAATGACCTAGAAATTAAAAATCCTTTAAATTAGCTTTCTTTTACGATTGTTTATTTGATTTACAGTAGCAGATTTTGTTATACTTCCATACTTATAGTAAAATGCTGAAGATTTTGTCAGATATTTTGCCTTCTTCTAGGGAACACGGAGGAAAAATAATATTAAAATTGTATGCTCGGACCTAATATTGAGCTTTTTATAAACAAATCTTTGTTAAAATATACCTAAGCTCCATCAATATCACATATGTATCTAAATATCAAACTTAAAAAATGAGATTATCAATCTCTTTTTTTAAATCGGTTAAAAGCAATAGATCAACGTTTTTCTTTCAATAAATTTAGTATGGTTTTGTAGTGTGTGTGCGTGGCAATAGTCGCAATACACAAAGCCACGCTTCGTGCACCAGAGCGGGGGAAACGTTCCCCCGAGTGGCAAACGATCTAGCCTTTGCGTTTATTTTTTTTTCCCGCTATATCTCGCACATATCAACAACGTAGGCAGAGGGAACCTAGAAACCTATCGTTAAAACACGCCGTTCCCTTTAAAACACATCCGATTCATATTTTCCGCCGAATTTTCGAGACATTGAGGATTGCCTCCTCAAAGTTAAGAAATGAAAATATTAAATATAAACGTGGTACCTACAACGTCGTGTCCTGCGCAACGACGGCCTCAATTATTTTATTCATAATTTTAAAATATAAAATTGCCTCTTAAAAAACTAAAACGGCGACATTTCAAAAGTAAATGGCAAAAATTCTCAACTTAATACACCGTTATTCGATTAGTATGTAAGTTAAATAAATATACGGTGAAAGGTCCATAGTGTCACTAAATGCATAGCAAACAATAGATTACTGTTACCATTTCAATAATACAGTAATGGCTGCACTCAGAGATGGCATTTAGTATTTAAATGACTATTATACTGACTTGATTCAACAAAAAATGGAAAATCGATTTGATTGTTTTTATTTATTTTTCTTAACTTCATGCTATATTCCTCACATAGAAAGGTTACGTATAAAGGCACATCTGTTCCCCACTTTCCGCCGATTTCTGGAGGTATTCTGTGTTGAGTGGTGGAACTCATTGCCGCGCTTTGCCTCGTTACCAGAACGAGGAAATGAAAATATAAAAAAAGACATTTAAAGTTGAGTTTTAAAACAGCATATACAGAGAGAGTATATTTATGTGAGATATAATACATACATACATAGTATACCTTAAAAAAAGATTAAAATATATTAAAAATAAATAATATAATAAGGATAGTTTTCAGAGAAGCCTTGAGATTTAAGATGCTTTCCATAATAAGATGACCTCCAGTGTACAATGACTGGACACTCATCATATTATTGTAAAAAAACCAGCATAAATGTGCCCTCAAGTACTAATAAGTGTATTATGCATATTTAAAATTTTTACAGACTATTTTTACCATTTGCAAAGAGCATCTCTCTAGAATATGTGAATAATGTGAAATACTGAATAATTATAAAAAAAAACATACCTAACATGATTTTTATCTTTAGTAAAGTGTATTTAAGTATGTTCCATTATTCTAATTGTCTTAACTACTTCTGTACAATTTTGATATGAGTACATATTGAAAAGAATAAAAACAACGATAAGAGGTTTGTAAGTGAGTAAAGATATATTTTTTTTAGTTTCATGCTACATTCCGCATAATAGAATATTTGAGACATTGCATGTCGAGTGACAAAGATCAAAGCCGCGCCTTGTATTGTTACTAGCTCCACGCTGTATCCCGCACACAGCAGGGTAGGCAGAGGGAACTTAGTGTTAAGACACTCCGTTCCCCACTTTCTGCCGAATTCTGGAGGGATAGCAGTGCACCTCAGACTATTGTGTTGGGGAATCCTAGTACATGATTTGACAGATAATAGACGTTTACTTTATTATATTATCTGTGTTTTTACATTGTGGTGTCGGAAATAGCGGGAATATGGTAAATCCTTACCCCAATTATCACTATCGGATAGATAATAATCGAAAATTAATAAAAGAGTTTAAGATTTTTGTGAAATGTATTTAAGTATAGTGTATGTATTTAATTCATAAATGTCATTATCATAATATACTGAAAAGCGAATGAAAACAATTATTAAAGATTAATAAGAATTATCATAGATTACATAGGAAGCAAGATTATTGGGGCCCAGTCGTGGCGTAGGTGCACAGCGTGACTGTAAACGCGACAGGTTGTGGGTTTGATTCCCACTCGAGGAAGCGAAACATTTTATATTTTTATTGTATTGTTCACGCGGCGTGAGTTCCACCGTTCAACACGCAAGAATTCGGTGGAAAATGAGGAACTGAGTGTCTTAACACTAAATTTCCTGATCCCTTTGCCTACGCCGCTTAGTGCGGGATACAGCGTGAACCTAAATAAAAATATTATTAGAGGTTTATTTGTAAGGTAAAATAAAACAAAACACATACATATATAGTAAATAAAACAAGAACATAGCAAGAATAATTTATTATCCCCTACATTGAACACTAGCATTCTCCACGTCTCCCTTCACCAGCGCGAGCAATTCCCCCTCAGTGAGCAGGCGGGGTTCTCCGCCCCCGTGCACCTCGTAGCGGGGCGGAGTGCCCGATGCTGACGCACCACACACTATTGTGAAGGAGTAACCCATTCTGTAATATAGAAAAATATATAATAATTTGACAATAAATAAGACTGTAAATTTTTATTTTGTTGTTTTTTAATATTAATAGCCGTCGTGGTGCTGGGGGGAGGTCGAGTGCAAATGTGACAGTCATGGATTTGATTCCCACTCAAAGAAAGGATTATTTCCGTTTTATCACTTTGCAACTTTGAGGTCCATCATGAGTGCTGGAACTTATTTTGTATTTTTTAAAGACATTTCATGTTGAGACATGGAATGTCTTAAGAATTAAGCGGTACGTGAGACAGTAGGATGTTGCAATACTATGTTCACTTTACATAGCTAATAAAAAACAATGAATAGACTCCAAATGATATGCCTCCAGAATTCGGTGGAAAGTGGGGAACGGAAATGTCCTAATGGAAATGTACTGTCTTAACAGTAGGTTGCCAGTTGCCCTCTGCCTGCCCTATCATGTGCGCGATCCAGTGTGAAGCTAAAAAAAGGTAGAATCATCTCTCACCTGTCCGCCATCATTAATCGTTTCCCAATAGTAAGATTATGTCTGTCATCTATCAAAACATCATTGTTCAATCCATTTTGTTCCAGCATTTCTGCTAAAGCCAGTGTTTTTGAGAAATCGTGGCTTGACCATTCTTTTGAGCCTTCCTGTAAGAAAATCAATTAGATAATTAAGTTGATTAGGTTAGTAGTAAATTGGCCGTGAGCTGAAATTCTTCGAAACTAAGATTAAGCTGTAGATTAAGATTAACTTGTAGTGGGCAACAGAGAAACATTTTTTTCCAGATTTTCGAATTCATAAGCATATATTACTTATTAGATTTCATTTTCTTATTAAATGATTATAATTTATGAAAAAAATTGCTTCAAACTTTTTGTCAAAGGGAACCTGGGAACCTGGTGTTAAGATACTCCGTTCCTATTAAGACACTTTTGTTCCTCACTTTCCGCCAAATTCTGGAAGCATTGAGCAGAAGAAGCGTGTTGAGCAGTGGAGCAATCAACGTCGAGCTTTGTCTTCTTAACAGAGCGATGAAAAATGAAAATAATTAATACCTTCGAGTAGGGCTCAAACCTATAACCACTGCCGCTGCACCACGACGGTATCAACGCAAGGGAAATAGTACTTAAACTTTTAATATCATATTATTAACATTATTCAAATTTTAAGTATTACTACTAAAATTTAATTTTTACCACAAACTTTTAATGGAAAAGGACAAGGCAAACTAGCGTTCGGTTGGGATTTGAGCACAAGCGATACACAGAAAATATTATTTTTTAGAATACTACCTTAGGACCAATGATAATAGCTGTGTAAGGTGCTATTGCTTTCGGCCACCTTATAGACGTATCAGTCGACAAAGCCTCTATACTGCCTGCCAATAACCTAAAATATATATATAACATTTACACACATATATATATATATATATATATATAACATTTATATAGGTCTTGTTCAGTTTCATGCTGTTTCCTGCATATAGACAGAGAGAACCTACTGATAAAACTACCTGTTTTATATATGCAGGATAAAAGTGAAGATAGATTTTTATTTTCGATGTATTTGAAAACTAAACCATCACCTTTGACAGCTTATTTTTTTTTATTAATTACCTAAAATCAAATCAGCTTCACGCTGTATCCCGCACACAGCAGGCACGGCAGACACTCCGTTCCCCACTTACCGCTGAGTTCTGGAGGCAGTGCGTTAATCACCTCAATATAACATTAACTAAACTATAATTCGCTCATGTTTATTGCTATCGTATCGCAATAATGACGAAATGGTCTTTTTTTTATTATGTAATTTTTACAAGTTACATTATTTACCTGGTAATACCGATACCGTAACATCCCATATGTATCGGTTGCGTTGAATTTGGGCCAACAAAATTAGCTTTTAATGGTTCACTGTATCTTGTGCCTAGTACAAATGTATGGCCTACCTGTAAAAAAATCATAAATTAGATATTAAAGAATCGCCGTAGCGTTAGGCACTCCATTCTCTCGTCGGGTAGATTTTTTAAAAAATAAATATTTAATTTAATATATTATATTCTTTTTTATATATATAATCTTTTTGTTTTTTTTTAGGTTTAAACTGTTTGACAACATAGCAAGGTGAAGGGAACCTGGAAACTAGTGTATACATTCTGTTCCCCTTTACACCTGCGTTCCACATTTTGCAACGAATTCTGGAGGTATTGCGGGTTGAGTAGCGGAACTTAACCCTGCACTCTGCCCCCTCACCAAAGAGAAGAAATGAAAAATATTAAATTTAATTTAACTTAACTTTATATAAAATATATGAAAACATACCTCAATACTATTAACTCTATTAACTTTACTCCCACACTTTATACAAACATCTTCATCCAAACTTTCATGAGAACAGGACGAACAGATAGACAGACAGTCTTCTCCAGCCGCCGCTGGTAATTGCCATTCGTGGGATAAACTACCGCCCATATCTCCAGATGGCGCTTCAACTGAAAAATTATAGTAACTTATAGTTATTTACAGAAATTTATGGTTATTTATATGTGTTTATAATTTACATTATAAAAGTTATCCCAAAAACCTATCTCGTGTTATTTCACAGTTAAGTACAAAATCTATTCTTATAATAAAATAGTAACAGTGCATGGAAAAAACACCGATTTTTTTTCGTTTGCCTGTGCGTTTGTTCACGTTAATCTCAGAAACGGCTTAACTTATTTAATTAAGTTCAAGCAGGCAAAGCCGCGACCGCGTTACTAATCATAATAAGTTGTAATATATCTTTATAAGTTATAGGCTTTAGTTTACATTATAATTATTAATTAACCCGACGAAAACAGAGGGATATTATAAGTATGATGAAATTATGTATATAATTATGTGAGGCCAGTCGTGGCGCAGCGGCACGAGGTGTGACTGTAAAACCGACTGGTTCGATCCCCATTCCAGGAGATGAAATATTTACTTAAATTTATATTTCCATTTCTTCGCTCTGGTGTCGAGGTTAAGCGCGGCGTTGCCACTCGGTCTGCCACTCAACACGCAATGCCTCTAGAATACGGCAGAAAGTGGGGAACAGAATGTCTAAACACTAGATTCCCTCTGTCTACCCTGCCATGTGCGGGATACAGCGTGAAGCTGATTTAATGAAATTATGTATCTGTATGTCTGCCTGTTGTTTCGTACTTCTCGAACGATGAACGATGAATCAATTTTGATTTAGTTTCTTTTGTTTGAAAGGTGATTTAAGTGTGCTTTGCCATGATTCAACAAAATATGCTTAGCCATTTGAAAATTATCAACTCTTCTCTAGTTGTTTGTTTATGAGTTTTAGAGCTTCTTGTGTTAGATCTTTATAATTATAATTATTCTATTTTCTTCTAATTCTATTAATATTATAAATGTAAAAGTTTGTTAGGATTGATATTTATTATACTTTCATGCAAAAATTACAGAACGAATTTAGATAAAACTTTACAAACAACAATACAGGATTTACACAATGATTTTCCACATTTTACTTTAATATTACAATAAGTTTAAGCGGGCGACGCCGTTTTTGAGTCAATATATTTAAGTTACAATGAACCTATAAAACTTACCTCTAGCCACAGGTAAGTCTAAAATCCTAAATATATCCTTATAAGCTTGTGTCATAACATCATAAGTTTTTGTTGCACATTCATTTGAACTGTGGAAACTGTATGCATCTAACATATTGAACTCCCTCGCTCTGAGGAGGCCGTGCTTGGGTCTGTGTTCATCGCGATATTTGTTGCCTATCTGAAAATAAAACTTGTTTTTTAACCAATTTCAAAAAAGAAGGGTTTGATGTGTACATATTAGTAGATAATATAAATAGTTCAAATTTAATTAAAGTAGGTTCAGTAGTTCTTGAGGTATTGACGTATTTTTGGAGGGAACTTTCACTTTGAAGGGATTTTTCAAATAACTGTCAATTACCACAGTAATTGACAAGTTTTACACACAACACAAGAGTTGTTCATATATATTATTCAAACAGTAAAGACAGAAAATTATTTAGAAACACAGATAACGTTGCGGCATCTGATCTGCGACTCTAGTGCTCATGTCAAATAATACTATAGGTTCTTAGCTAGCTATATTATTTAACTGTTAGAGTGATGGTTGTGGGATCGATTCCCACCTGGGGAAATAAATTGAATAGATAAACAGAGTCTTTACACTAGGTTCCCTCTGCCTATCCTGCTGTACGTGGGATACATGATACAGCATCAATCTAAGAAAAAAATATAGATATTTTTGTACCTGATATAATGTAAATGGTAATTGCTTATAAGATATAGGACCCGCATCCACTAGGAGATCAGCTATAGCTTCTTCGTGAGTCTGCAATGAAGACATAATAAAAATATCAAAAAAATTTTTTGTAAATGTATAAAAATTTTGAGCGCAGCGGGTACCGAACCTGCGCCTCTTGTTTGGTAGACAAAAAGCGTCATTGTGTTCCATTATTGAATAAGAAATGCCTCAAAAACTTGGTCTGTAGCTGGTTTTTCATTTCGTCTGATACAGTGGCCTTGGGTACATAATATAAAAAAAAAAATGGCTTCCAAACTTTTTGAAAATGATCTACCGTACCAATTTCAGGATTGTAGGGCAACTAAGAAAAGGAAGAACATTTTGTTTAATTTTAAAATTATGTATGCAATAAACTACAAATATAAGTTTGTAATGATTTTTTTATATGAAATACGGATAAGTTTTTACTTTTCGCGATTTTTTCTTTATCAGTGATATAAGATGTTGCTTCATAACAAATTTCAAGATTCTGAGCTCACGTGAAGTACCCTGTAGGCTTTGATTCCCTTACAAGTGATTATTTGCGCATGTTTTGATTGTGTTCGCTTCAAAGTTTGATTTTTTCACAGCCTCAAGGGACAGTAACCTGAATATATCTGATATAAATTTCAACTTGATACCTCCACGCACTCCTCAGTATGTTTCGTTTTTTCCTTTCAAAGTATGGAATTGGTTGGTTATGGTATTTGTTCACTCACTGTGGTGACAGAAAGTACTGTGTTGGGTTGTACATAAATTGTTGTTAGTGTATTAACAATAGGTTCCCTTTGCCTACCCTGTAATATACAGGATATGGGATGAAGCTGAAATAAAGGTTTTGGCAATATCTCACCGGAGCTAAAATATACTTCTTTCCATGTCTATCCTCAACATTAATCAACTCTGGCCCAATATCTTCTAGCCTTCCAGTCATTTTCCAAAGTTTAGCCGTAGTCAAACAAGGTAAATTTATTCTTTGAGCCCCCACATTGTCTAAGCAATTTGTAATAATTTTTTCAAGTTTTGTTAAGGCTCTTCTTGCAAGAGGTAATAATGTGAAGAGTCCTGCACTTGTTGGTCTGACAAGTCCACATTCTAGAAGAAGCTGGAATAGTAATATATTTTTTTTATATGAATTATTTCAGTTTTAATCTATGTAGTACCAAAAGTTATTTTGATTGTGGTATAAGCTGCTATTTGTTTGTCAAAAATATTGTAAATAGCACTTTGAATAACTGGACTGGAAATATTAACTCTAATTCAAAGTTTTTGAAAAATGTTTTCGAAAAAGTGATGAATAACACTTTAATAAGTGTTAAAAATAACTATTACTAAATTTAATTTCACTATCCACATTCGATTCAAACCTAATAATAATAATATTTTTTAATTGGGGAACCGAAATATATAAAATAAAGTGAGCTTTATTATTTAAGCATTCATTTAAAAGTAAAATGTGAAATATACTAAAATAATCATAATGTTCAATTAAAATATAGTAATAAATGATAATGATATAACACTTACTTTCTGACTTTTACATGTAATTTCAGTGTTTTTTATTTTAGCTCCTTTTGGTATGACAATTAGCGGTTGAAATATTTGCGATAGAAGTCTCATTTCGTTTTAATATTTATTTTTATAAAGATTTTATTAAAAGAATCTATTGTTTGACATAAAAATATATTTAACTACAATGTACATTTAATTATAATTAATATTTTATATACATTTGATGATATATGGATCTGTTATTAAAGCTTCATATAATTTTATTTTTAGGTTATCTACCTACTTGACGTTTGGTGTCAAGCGTGACGTTTATGCAGAGTTGCCAACTTAATTAGTTAAGTAAAATATCCATTAATTAAGAAATCAATCAATCAATAAGTAAAATATAGCTGTTTTGCATTACAACAAAACAGTTATTATGTGTATGAAGAAACACACAGCGTTGATTGAAGAAGCAGTCTCTTAATTTCGCCTATTTGCATATATAAATGGTTGACTTACCAAATAATCCTCTTTTAACCGATGATGCTGACCCCATCACTAAAGCTAACGACCCAAAATATGTAGGTAGGGCTACACACCACCGCAAGCACACACGATACACACACCGTCCCCGCCGGTGGAGACG
>JAATLQ010018266.1:0-10068 GCA_013421005.1 Heliconius erato x Heliconius himera | reverse complement strand
ATATATATATATATATATATATATATATATATATATATATATATATACAGAGGCCATAGTGGCGCAGTAGGACGGCGTTGAGATAGCAGCAATGGAAGCGGTCTCTGCAAATATATTTTGAAGCCGCTGAGGTTACCAATCCTATTAAAAAGCGAGCTACCTTGCTCGTCCTTGACGGGACTGCGCTCCAAGAAATATTTTATAGTCTACCCGGAGCAAGTGTAGAATCAGGAAGTGATCTTGATGTTTTCGAAGTAGCTATTTTTAAATTAGATAATTACTTCCTTCCTACGTATGAGAGGCATTTATTCCACCTTATCATACAAGAAGATGGGGATGTAGGTCAACAGAACTACGTAAGAAGATGTTGACCATGGGCGTCGAAGTTACATTGGACAAAGTCATTACAATTGCCAATACCTTAGAAATGGTTAACTACCAACTAGAATCCTATGAGCAAAAAGAAAAGGTCAAGAATAATGATGTAAACTTAATAAAAAGCAAAAATAAAGAAAACTTAAAATTAAATAAGTGGAACATCAGCAATAATGAAGACAAAACTGAGCTTGTATGTTTTAGATGTGGGAACTCTACGCATTTTTTACGGAGTTTACCCTGTCAAGTAAAGGATAAGAAATGTAATGGATGTGGAAAACTAGGTCATTATCAAAGATGTTGCAGAAGTGAATTCCATTCCGATCAAAATAAACGTAAATTTGAAGGAAAACAAATAGACGGCAATAGATACTACAAGCGGCGGCGAAAAGAAAATACAATAAATTCCCTTGAAAATGAAGATGTTCAATATATATTCAATATGAATGATGATGCAACAATCAAATGTGAAATAGGAGGAGTTTGCTTAAATATGCTTATCGATTCTGGATGCAAAATGAATTTGATATCTAACAAAGCCTGGGAATATGTAAAGAAAAATAAAGTAATTTGCTACAATCAAGAAGCAAATCCTAACAAAATATTGTTCGCATATGGGAGTAATGCACCTTTACATATTAAAGGCTCATTTGAAGCTACTATAACAATAAATGTAAAGAGGGAACGCAATACCATTTATGTTATCGAAGATGGATCACGGAATGTACTGGGTAAAGATACAGCAATATAGTTGGGAAAATATGCTAATAAAGTGTAAAGGAGCGTTAAATTTTATTGATGATACATTGATTTGGGGAAGTAATGAAACGGAGCATGACTTAAGACTCGCCAAAATGCTGGAAGTATTGAAGGCAAATAATGTTTTATTAAATGAAAGGAAGTGTATTTATAAAACGCAAGAAATAATTTTTTTGGGACATGAATTAAAACCAGAAGGAATAAAACCATTGTGCAAGTGTATAAGAGTATATCCAGCTTTAGAGTACCGAAAACAATAGATGAGTTACAAAGTTTTTTAGGGTTAGTAAACTATATAAATAAATGGATTCCAAATTTGGCTACGATGACTGAACCTCTTAAAGAACTACTAAAACAGAAATTAGGAACCAAAGCTAACATTGAAAAATACTGGAATAGTAATCAAAATCAGTCGTTTGAAAAATTAAAGCAGGCCCTAACAAAAATTGAAACATTAGGATATTATGATGTTAAAGACAAGACACAAGTCATAGTAGACGCAAGCCCTGTGGGTTTAGGAGCGGTTTTGGTACAAATCGATAATAATGGACCAAGGGTTATTGCGTACGGTAATCGAACACTTAGTGGATGTGAAAGGAAATATAGCCAAACAGAGAAAGAGGCTCTTGCTTTGGTTTTGGCCATTGAACATTTTAATATATTTCTCTTTGGTAAAGAATTTGATTTAATAACCAATCATAAACCATTAGAGTTTATTTTCAGTACAAAGTCGAAACCATGTGCTCGTGTTGAAAGATGGGTTTTACGTCTACAGGCATATCGTTATAATATTAAATATAAACCGGGAAAGATCAATATCGCAGACTCACTATCACGATTGTGTGAATATTCTAATAACTCAATTCACCCATCAATAGAAAGCCATGTCTATCATATTGTTGAATTAGCAAAACCTTATGCAATCAATGAATCAAATAATAAAGGCTTCGGAAACAGATTTAGAGATTAACAGGGTTAAAAAAAAGATTTATAACAACCAATGGGATGAATGTGTAAAATCATATAAAATATTTTCTGATGAATTATGCTTTTATGATAATATACTTTTGAGAGGAACTAGATTAGTAATTCCTAAGGATCTCAGATACTAGGTATTACGTGCAGCTCATGAAGGACATCCTGGGATAGTTAGTATGAAAAGTCGTCTTCGCTGTAAGGTATGGTGGCCTAGAATAGATAAAGACGTTGATAACCTCAACGTCTTTATCTATTCTTTATATATGGTAAAAAGTTGCAAAGGGTGCACATTAGATAGTTTACCAAATCTTCAAGCACCAATGAAACGTCGGGAGCTTCCATCTGAACCCTGGATAGATAAAAAGAGATTGCAATGGATATATTAGAAGCATTACCGAGTAATGTTTACATTTTAGTTGTTATTGATTATTATAGTCGCTATAAAGAGATTAAAATTACAAAGACCATAACAAGTGCACAAATAATAAAAAAAATTAGAAGAAATCCTTAGTAGACTAGGTTACCCATTATCTGTCACTGCTGATAATGGCCGTCAATTCATCAGCGAAGAGTTTAAAGATTTTTGTAAAACTTGAAATATCAGACTTTTCAATACTGTGCCATATTGGCCACAAATGAATGGAGAAGTGGAACGTCAAAACAGGGACATCTTAAAAAGGCTAAAAATAAGTAAAGGTGAAAAAAAGAAAACTATATATGAGTATCTAATGATGTATAATTCTACTCCTCATTCCGTAACTGGCAAGACTCCATCGGAATTATTTTTTAAGAGAATGAACAGGGATAAAATCCCGATGTTTAAAGAGATGAATAAATTGGAAACAGACACTGATGTAAGAGATCGGGACAAATCGGAAAAAGAAAAAGGAAAGGAGTATGGAGACCGGAAGAGAAAAGCGAAAGACGTAGAGCTTGCAGAAGGTGAGAAAGTATATATTAAGGAAATCGATAAGACTAGCAAACTTTCAACTACTTTTAATCCCACACACATGTGGTGGAGAAATCCGTAGGTGGAGACATATTGGTAAGGAATGAAGAAACCGGACAAAGATTAAGAAGAAATGTGATTCATTTAAAGCGTGTAGAAGAACAATGCAAATCAGTAGAGGAAGAAAATGATTCAAATGGAGATAATATAAAAGAATAATAAATTGAACCAAATTAATATTAAAAAAATAATAAATAAATTTCTTAATTATTATTATAAGGTATATGAATAATTATAAATTCTGTATGATTAAAATTTTGATGATGTAGTAAGTAAATAAATAAAAAGGAAGGGATGTAGTGTTTGTATCTATTAAATAGATATGTAGTATGTCTCATGTACACCAGTAGATGGGCTCCCCCCCCCCCTCTGTTGTCACTGACGCGGTACAGGTCGGGTGTGCTCCTGCGCTGCTGCTGATCTGGTGTAGTGGTGAGCCAGTGATAGTGTTCTCAGTATTATTTTAAGAGTGCGCAGTGTCTGTGGGTCCATACACTACACTCATAATAATACTTATTCTTTAAAACTAATATAATTCGCCATAATAATCAATGCTACATAATACTTTTAGGACTAGTGTAATAGTTTTTTAAAAGGAGATTGATTTTTTAAGATTATGTTAAAAAACGAAACTATATATTTTTAAAGAATATAAATTTACTAACAATTGTACAAAAAATACAATTTATTTTTTAAAACTTAACACTACTAATAAGACACAAACATCAGGACGGATATTATCACAATCATTAGATCTCTCTGAAATGACAATAGCGATATGGCCCTTATTCTCCACTCTTAAAGTCCATGTATAAGGCAATGTCATCTATTTTAACGAGTCTTCGATAGTCCACGGTTTCACCGCACATTGGGCACTTGCTTTCATCTCGCAAAAGTCTGGAAAATAAACACAAATCGTTGTCTTTATTTTAGATCATACAATCATAGAATATTATAATTAGACAGAAATTTGTATTAAATACTTGATAAATAAAAAAGTTATAGATATGTGCTAATTGTGTCTTTAATACAATGTATTATCCGACAATGGTTGGATTTACCAGCAGACTAAAGCGGTTGATTTGCGGATCAATTTCTTTTCTTCTTCAAAGAAATTAAAAAGATTTCCCGTATGACCGTATCCGTATGTCTTGCAGACACAAGAAGCATGCAATACGTTTTTCTGATAAAATTTTGTTTATCTGTTATTTGTATCAGTCCAATAAAGTTCTATATTCTACAATAAAACAAAATAAATAGTTTGTAGTCTCTCAAAAATCAAGCCTATAGCTCAAAAATGTGCTTATCCACTACTGTTGTAATATCTTAGTTTTTTTTATAACCTAAGTGGTAATAATAATGACAATCGGAAGAATCTTCCATAAGAAAATTTTATAAATGATAAAATATAAACGTTCCTTCAGTCTATAAATCAAGTTCTAATTACTTACTCTTTAAATTCCGAATAAATAGCAGGAAAGTCGCATTCAGGGCATGCAGTCAGGTCATCTTTGACGATATGGAGGCCCTACAAAATTAACATTATAAGATGTTAGCTCGATAGATTTTTTTTTGTTTGCTTCGAAATAAGAGAAGTTTGGAGAACAACATTATATATATTTTTAGCCTTTTTAAAGTGTTATACTAAATAAACTAAGGATAGAAAAATATTAAACCTACTTTAAAAAAATCTTTTTTAGGTTTTCAGTGTACTCCGCATACGACAGAGGAACCTAGTGTTAAAACATTCCGTTTCCCACATCTCGTTGCCGGAAACCGTGGACGAGGAAATGAAAATAGTGATGAGTGAGGATTGAACCCACCACCACATCTTCCTTTTAATTCTTAATAAAATAATACAATTAGTCAATATACTCACAGTGGCAATACAAAAGGGCAGTGTGGCCTCGCACCGTCCACAGTTCAGGTCGGCCACGGGCAGGGCGTGTCCGCAGCGCGCGCAGGGCGCTTCGGGCTCCGGCGGGGGCTCCCCGCGCGCCCCGTGACGTACTACTGACTCAATCTTTTTGGTGTACTTTGGGTCTATCTGTTTTATGAATGTGATATTGAAGTTGCTATTTACCAAATCGTTATTTGTTTTTGGTATTTCAAAAAATAAAAGAAGAGACAGAGACTGAACTACAAAAGCCTTTATAGTCTCTATTTTAAATGATAAAAATAATATGTAAAGTTTAGATAATTTTATCATATATAAATCATAAACAAATATAAAATTATCCTTGACAAACTAAATTAAGAAGTAAACAAAGCATATTTGTAGAACTTTACTTGAAAGTAATATAAAAATACTTATATTATTAATAGCGGGACCTGGTGGAGTTACCGCCGTAATGATCAAATATGGTGGGCCACGCGTCTTGAACTTGTTCTGGTTTTAGTGCAATTTATGCTGGAAATCAGGGGAGGTCGTAGACGATTAGCAAGATGCAGTCATCGTGCATTTGTATAAAGGCAAATGTTCACAGATAGACTTTTTTATGGAAAAGAGCAAAGCAAACATGCGTACGGGTCACCATGTGGTAAGTGATCACCGCCGCCCACGACCCAGTGTAACACCAGAGGAGCTACAGATGCGTTGCGGAACTTTAAGGTGGTGATAGACGCGCTTTTTGAAGGTACCAAGTTCGTATCGACCTGGAAAAACTGCGAAAAATGTGAGACGACGCTTTCTGCGGACTGTAGTCTCTTAACAGAGATCACTCAGCCTGCGTGTGAGTAGGAGCTGGCATCTCGCCCTGGTTTGACATCCAATCGGGTGTTAAACAAGGATGCGCCATGTCAGCTTAATTGGTCAAATTCTATTTGGATAGCTGTCTCCAAGGACTGAAACAAAGTGACATGAGAATGAAAGTAGGTGACTTTAGTGTAAAATGCCTGCTGTGCGCAGACGTTGCAATGCTGATTGCATCATCAGAATGCGAGTTGCACCCATTAGTCACCACTCTGAAAGAAGGATATGAAAATAATGGTCTAAGCCCGAATGTAAGTAAGAAGGATATGCGAAGCCAACTTAACTGATCGAATCCGCAATGACCTCTTCATTGCAGATTCGATCAGCTACACAGAATGGCAGGTATTAGCGAGGATATCACGGTGAAAATTAAGAAGAACGTGCTCAGCTGGTTTGGACACGTCGAACGAATGAATGATGAAAGAATGGCAAAAAAGATTTATGATTGAAAAGTAAGCGGTAAGAGAGGTAGGGGTAGACCTCGGCTGACTTTCGAAAACACAGTATCTGGATATATGCTGGAGGAAGGTCACGTAAAATGCATAAGAACCTCTACCTCTTCATACATCTACCTCTTCGTACTCAAAATAGATAATTCATAAAGTTCTTGTCGGGCTATGAATAAAGTTACTTCACCAGTGGCCTGTAGTCAGGTCTCATGAGTGCGCGCGCGCACTTGACGGCTGCGTGTTTGAGTCCTGCGCGGGAACATTCGATCACGGCAGACGTCAGAATGGACACTTGATCTGTTCAAATTTCAAATTATAGTGGTTTTGGTTAGTTATTAACATAGAATTACAATTTCGAATTAGATTTTCTTTGTATAACATAAGTCAAATAAAGTGTCAAATAAAATTATTTTAAAGATTACCAAACAGTACGTACATTTACTAATGTTACAATTCTATTGCAAACGACAATTATAATGATTTTAAATATATTGTGTATAATGATTTTTAAATTATTGAGGTCGTAGTGGCGCAGGGGCATAAGGGGGTGACTGTAACGCGGCAGTTGTGAGTTCCATCCCCACTTGAAGGAATTATTATTTAATAATATTTTAATTTCTTCGCTCTGGCACCAAAGCAAAATTGTCTAAATTTTAGTCTTTTCTCTTTAATTTCCATTCAATTTTCAAGACATTATGTGTTGAGTAGAAAAGTGAGGAACCCAACGACCCGCTTTGTCTCGCTCATTCGACGACGACCAGAGCGGGGATATAAAAATAATTAATTCCCCATGTGGGAATCGAACTCATAACCGTTATCTTTACAGACGGACGCTATCTTATTTTTGGGCTATATGGTATGTCTCAAGAAAATGTAACTCAGAGAGAGTTTTGAAATAAGTGGTACATAGTGTGTCTCACGTTGCAGCGCGGGGAAGTGCGCGACGTCGGCGGCCGCGCGCAGCAGCAGGCGCGCCGCCAGCTCGTGCCGGCCGCGGCGCACGTGCGAGCGCACCTGCAACCGATACCTGTCAAATACTCTTACAGTGCGCCGCCCGCCCTGAAGTTAGCTGTGGATAGCTGAGCAGCCTTGATTTTTTAATTTTTTTCCTTACTTGTTAAAGACGACGGTAATGACTAATTTAAATATATTTTAAAAAACAAATAAATATTGTCTGTTGTTTTAATTATATTTATTCTGAAAGCATTGCGTGTTGAATAACGGAACTCAACGTCGCGCTATGCCTCGATACCAGAGCGAGGAATGAAAGATTATCAAATATTTCATTTCCTCCAGTAGGTATCGATTCCAAAACCTGTCGCGTTTAAAAATAAAGAAAAATATATAAAAGATTAAAACTATAAAGTAAAACATAGATAAATTAATAAAAATTATAATATCTTTATAATCATATAAGTGTAGTGAAGTAAAGAAGAAGCACTACTACACTAACACTACGTAAGGAAGCGTACCAATATGTAGGAGTGCAGCACGGCGAGCGCGCGCGCGAGGTCGGCGGGCGGCGCGGAGGCGCGCGCGCGCAGCGCCCCCACCAGCGAGCGCGCCACGTCGCGCGCCGCGCGGTAGCGCCCCGCCGCGCACTCCGACGACGAGATTATTACCTGCAATATACAAACACTATAAAGTTTAAAACTATCTGGCCAATCACTAAATAAGTAAAGAAGCCTTGAAAACAGCCGCCGCACCGAGGCGCTGTGAAATACGTTTGATTGTAAAAGCGGTGGTTGTGCATTCCATTCCACTTATTTAATTTGATTTCCTCGCTCGGATAGTTAGGTAGGTTGTATTTTAACAGTGAAGAACGGACTGTCCTGAAACTAGATTCCGTCTGCCTACTCAAAAGCTGTAAAAAACCTTATAATATATTACCTAACTAGCATTTGAAAAAGCAATAAAGCAATTTTAAATTATTTTCATAACTAAGACAATTTGTATTAATATTCTTAACACGCAACATTCCTTATTATTTTAATAGTAACCCACCGCAGTTTTAGCAGCTTCAGAAAATTGTTTCTTAGCCATGTAAAGCCGGAATAAATGTCGGGGATCTTTTGGATTACCATCTGTTTCACCGAGCAAAAATTCTATTAACCTGTAAAATAAATCATCGTTATGATACACACACATAACACTTTTAACTAAAACAATATAAATATTTTTTTTTTATATTTAAGAAATCTTTACTACTATACTTATATTATAAAACTGGAAATTTTGTTTGCTTGAATGCGCTAATGTAATAAATAATGCAAGAAATGCTGGTTTCAACAAAATTATTTACAAAAATAATTTTACCCGATACCTCGACTATCTAGCACAAGCTAGATAGTCGAGGTATCGGGGGAAAAGTTATATAACGTTATTCATTGCAGAATTAAAAGTTTCCATATTACATAAGCTTTAATTAAAATAAAATACAGGCGCAGGTCGAATTGAACGTGGCACGTTCAATTTTTAAATATTTTTAAATATGTACCTTCTAGTCAATCTATCATCATCGCTAGCAGCGGCCGCATCTATCGCGATAGTCACAGCTTCATTTTCCTCTGTCTCCGTCGATCCCGCCTTCAGCAAATGAGTCATCGCCTTGTTGTACTCGCCGGCGTGAAAAAAGAACTTGCCCGCCAATAAATTATTCTTTTCTCCTTCGAAATGCAACGCAAGACTCTTAAAATCCTCGGGCCTCGCTTGCGACGTTTGTATCAAAATTTCTCCATACAATTGTAATTTTCCGTTTTTCCTCGCCAATTGGAAAGCTTCGTCGTAACAGAGTGACATAACTAAAAACTTTATAGCGGACGTCGGATCGTCAGTATTTTGGAAATAATTGGCCACCATTTTGGCGCCTTGCACCGATTTTGTTTCTTGCACCAAGTTAACCGCTTCGTCGATATCGTCCAGTTTGTCTAAATTCAGACGAATCGCCGATTCGAAATCCTGTGCTTTCAAATACGACTTTAGAGCGTCACTGTATCTACCCTCAGCTTCTTTTGCTTTAGCGTATTGTAGATGAATACTGGGCGAATTAATTTTGGGTATCAGAGATTCGACTTTGAGCCACGATTTTAGTTTAATGTATAAAGATGCGGCCTTCTCTGTATTACCAGCGTGATCGTATAGAGCTGCTGCGTGCGAATATTGTTTTTCCTCTTCAAGTAATTGGGCACAGTCTTTTAGCAAATTAGTATCGTGTGAATATTTCATGGCGGTAGTGACTCCTCTCATGATGTCACCGCATCGTATGGACATGCGTGCGATACCGGTTTCACATTTCGCGTTGTGTTCTTTAACTTTTGTGTCGTTTGGTTTATTTGTGATAATGCTTTTTTCGTATGTAGCTAAGGCTTCGTGGAAATCAGCTCTGTAAGTTAAATGTTAATAAAACTTTACTATTTTTATTATTGAGGCTAGTCGTGGCTCAGGGGCACAAAATGTGACTGTAAAACCGACTGGTTGAGTGTTCGATTCCCACTAGAGGAGATGAAATATTTACTTAATTTTTTTTTGCAGCTCCGCGTGCACACCGCGCGCGCGCACAGTACAGTGAGGGGGTGAACCAACGTGAGCTCCAGGTGCGCGGCCTGGTGCAGCAGCAGCGCGGGCGCGGGCCAGGCGGCGGCGGCGCGGGCCCAGTGCGCGCGCGCGGCGTGCAGCTCCGCGGCGAGGCGCGCGCGCGCACAGTACAGTGAGGGGGTGAACCAACGTGAGCTCCAGGTGCGCGGCCT